>RJWH01008210.1:0-32623 GCA_004363575.1 Solenodon paradoxus
CCGAGGACACCTCCTCCCGAGGACACCGCCTCCCGAGGACACCGCCTCCCGAGGACACCTCCTCCCGAGGACACCGCCTCCCGAGGACACCTCCTCCCGAGGACACCGCCTCCCGAGGACACCGCCTCCAGAGGACACCTCCGCTTCCTGACAGGCTGTCAGACCTGGTGGAGGCCAGAGTGCTGGAGCCGCTCCCGCTGACGGCGTGGCCCTGGGAGCCGGCTCTCCAGGGCAGCCCCCCACGTCAGGTGCTCCCGGGCAGGGTGCCGGAAGAGGCGAGGGCCCCCCAGAGTTACCTTCAAGCCCGTCTGCCCTTCCCTCTTTCCCCAGCCACGCAGGTACCCCTCCTTGTTGCCCACTGCTATGCCGGGTGACCCACGGAGCTAAACCAGGCAAGGGCTGAAATGGCCAAGTGGACGCCTGCCCGGGCACAACTGGCCAGGAGCCCTGGGCCTCCGCCAGGCCTGTCTGGGCAGAGGCTGCCTGGCAACAGCAGCCTCCACATGCTGGGCTCCGGCCAGTCTGGGGCCTCCTGCCCTGCCTGGGGGGCCAGACGCTGCCCTGCAGACCCGCACCTCCGAGGGCCTGACTGCGGGAGGCTCCCTGCACCGCATGCCCCGTCTGGGCGGCCTCCTCTCCAAGATCAGACCCACCTCTCAGGCCCCCCATCAGCAGGCCCGATGGGTCTCTGCCTCTGTCCTCTGTCTGCCATACGGTCCTCAATCCTCGCCACCTCTGCTTTGCCAGGGTTCTCCCACCTGTCCCCTGTGCCTCCTCCCGGCTCTGTGGCCACCTCCACCCCAGCGGGGCTGCACCATGGCCGCCAGGCCCCACCCACCCCTGCGCTCCCCTCCTGGTCCCCACCCTCTGCTTCCTGCACCTGCCAGCAAGGTGCTGTCAGGTCCCCCCACCTTGGTCCAGGCGCTATGCACGGTGTCCCCGCAGCCTTCCCCTCGCCGGCCCTCGGGGCTCCCGGGGCCTGGAGGACCCCAACCATGTCCCTCTGACACCGTCACTTCGTGTGTTCCAAGACCGTTCGGGCGTGTTCCAGAGCTCAGACTGGATGCCACTCTTCCTAGAGCCAGACCCTCAGGGTCCCCTCCAGCCCCCAGAGCCCCACGGAGGCATCTCTCCAGAGACGTGCTCTCTCGCACTGTCGGCTCTGCCCACAGCGCCCCGCCATCTTCGCTGTCGTGTCCTGCGCGTGTCTTCCCGCCCAGCACGCGGTGGCCCCCATGCCAAGGACCACGCTGCTCTGCCGCCCCCCTGGCACCCCAGAGCTGTGGGACACCCGTCAGTGACCGGTGCGGCCCTGGCGCCGGTGAGTGCCATGTGGGCCCCAAGTCCCCTCCAGACAGAGTCCCAGCAGGAGTCTGGGCCAGGGGCCCGGAGCACAGGCCTGGTCAGCTCCAGCAGCGCCTGCCGGCCTCGGTGTCCCTTTCTGCCACGCCTGTGCCGCTGAGACCTCTGTGGGAAGGGAGGGCCGGCGCACAGCTATGAGGCCACGAGGAGCTCGCAGGGGCGGGGGGTCTGCCCACCCCCGGGATCCGAGCGTGAGCGGCAAGCGGCTCACACAGTCCCTTGTGTGAGTCCCCTGTGCCCTTACGTGGCCCGGCTGCAAGCGGAGCTTTGCTAGAAATTTCAAAGGTCAGCTGTGCCTGTCTTTCCAGAATATATCGATTTTGTCTGGGCTGGAAAGGCGACGGGAGGCTTCTCCGGCTGAGAGTTGTGCCGCCCCAGGGGGTCTGACAGCCCCAGCCTCCACCGGGGCCTGTGGCCACCATCCCGGCCAGTGCCCTGCCCTCCCTGCCCCGCATGCCTGTCCCGCGGCCTGTCCTCCGGCTGGTGCCTGGAGCTAACCAGACACAGCCCAGACTTGGGGGGTCAGGTCCGCTCAGCCTGCTCCTTCGCCTGCTGCAGTGACAGGCGGTGAATCCGGCATCATCATGCCTGCACCCCAGTTCCCCGGCTCCCCCATTGACTGATCCTTGGGGCGCACCAGGCACCGCTGAGGAGGGGCCCTGAGGGAGAGGTGGAGGCAAGAAGGGCTGGGGCAGGCCAGGAGCTTGGCCGTGGGGAGAGGGTGGGACCGCGAAGACGGGGCAACGCGACTCAGTCTCTCATCAGTACTCGGTCCTGCGCACGCTCTGCCCCTCACTTTCTGCACCCTAAGCTAACTCCTGTCACATGCTCAGCCCTGGACGAGCGCTGGCCCCTGCAAGGACTGGCAGACCGCAGCAGCCCTCTGGTCCTCTGGGGGTAGCAGTGCCCTCCAGAGGCCTGGCTCCGACCTCCCCCTTCAGAGGCCAGCCGGCTGTCAGAGGGGTGCACAGCGCACCTGCCGTGTTGCTCCTTAGCAAGGCAGGTCCTCGCAAGCACTGGGCTGGGCGACCCTGGAGGCCCTAGCAGCCCAGCGAGCCTGCACCTCTAGGCGCTGATTGTCACCGCTGCGGAGAGCACCCTGCACTGTGCCCGTGTCTGTGCCCGTGACCTGGCTGGAGCACAGCGCTCACCTCCGAGTCCTGCCTGTAAAGATGCCCTGGTCCCCCGCTGGGGACTGCCCTGGCTGTCTCGAGACACTGATTTCTTGGGCCAGTTCGTGGGCAGCCATGACCTGGAGCCGGCACCACACTGGCCCCTGGGACGGAGGACATGCACCACGGCAGCGGGCCGAGCGCGCGCCCAGTAAGGAAACCGTCAGGCACAGGCTGTTGACAGCTGCGTCACGCTGGCCTCCGAGGCTGCACTCCCCGGCGGGCACGGCCACCCTCACTCGACCCCAGATTTTCTGCCGGGCACCAGCCGGCCAGCCTTCCCTGCCTTCCCAGCCCGGGCTGCACCGTCTCCCTCACCCATCCCAGAACCAGAACCCCCTTGTGTCTGCTCCCGGAGGACAAGCAACCCCGCACTTTGGACCCTGCCCAGGGCAGCCTCCCGATGTGCCAGGAGGGTCACGAGTGGGCCGTGAGGGTGCCCCCCCCGGCCAGCAGCCCCAGCCTGCCACCCCGGCGCCCGATGGCGTCTGCTGGCCCCTGCAGCCGGCCCAGACCTGCCAGGGCCACCCCGCCGGGCCTGCAGAGACCAGGTGCTCAGCACACACCTGTGGACCAGCCTGCAGGATGGCGGAGCTCACGGCCACCTTGTCTCTTCCTTCAGTGCCCGCCACCACGGCAGGAGCGCCCGCGAGCTGAGCCCTCTGACGGCCTTGCAGGAGCGACAGTGACCCGCACGTCAGCTTCTTAAACCTCTCCTCCTTGGCTCAAAGCGACAACAAAAGTGTCCGTCCTCTGCCGACTTGGGATGGTCCGCGTCACAGACAGGGCAGGAGGACGGTGGGGCGGGCAGGGAAGGCCCTGGGGACAGTTTCTGCTGCACAGGATGAGAACACTCCCACAGGCGGTGTCTTCACAGCACCGTGTGTGCGGGGGCCCAGAAACGGGCGCTTGAAGACAGTGATGACGGTCAACTTTATGTTCTGTGAATCTTTCTCATGAAAGCCCAGCACTCAGTCGCCCTCCGCCGGACGTCGGCTCCTCGGGGCCGAGAAAGACTGGTGGGATCTTCCGGAGCACAGCTGCCAACAGCCGGCCGTCTCCACGCGGCTTCGTCCCGGAGTGCAGATGGAAGCTGTTCGTTAGGGAGACAGCTTTACGTTTTGCCAGAGGAACCGTCTGGGAGCAGGAGAAGCCATGTCTGCTATGGACGCTCCTGCAGGGAGGACGCCTCGGTGGCCGGGCTGTGGGTGTCCACTCAGGGGCCTCTGCTCAGGGGAGCACTAGGGGAGCCCCGTGCAGGACTGCGGTCTGAGGACGCCCAACACTCAGAGCAATGTTCAGCCCCTGGGAGCTGGGGGTTGGCAGCCAGTGGTGTCTCCTGTCAGGGTGGCCCAGAGGTTCCCAGACTGGGGACAGAGCAGGACTCGGACAGGCTGCGTGGTCTCCGCTCCAGTGGTGGAGGGGAAAGCAGAGGGGACAGGAGACCAGAGTCCAGCCTGGGGAAGGGTCCCTGCAGGAGGAACCTCCCTGGGCAGAGCACAGTCTGCCACCTGGAAATACCGGGTGGTTTCAGGGGGCAGCTCCCTGCCAATCGGGTGTGGACGGAGCAGAGACGGGGGGCCGGCCACAGACAGCACCATGCTGTGGGGCGCAGGCCGGCCACAGCCGCTCTCTGCAGGGCAAGCAGGTCCAGGTGCAGGACCGTGAAAGGCCAGCCTCAGCTGCCCAGGGACACAGAACTGGGGACAGAGCAGGGCCCCCGGAGCTGCTCACGCCCCCAGGCCATCTGTTGTCCGCCAGGCCGGAGTGCCCAGCTTTCCTGGGAGAGCCACCTGCATTCCCACCCTCAGTCTCTGTGCTCAGGATGGGCAGACTCCAGCTGCTTCCAGACTGGGAGCCCGTGCCTGTGGCTGCTGAGCAGGGAGGCCGTCTACCCGCCGTGGGAGCGCTCCAGGGAAGGCAGGCCCCAGATTGGGGCTGGACACTCCCGTTGTGGTGTCGCCCACCCACCCACCGTGTCTTCTGGTGCTGAGGGTGCTGCCCGTCAGGTGCCGTCCCGGAGCCCCTTCTCCCCAAGTCCGGCTCTGCCGCAGAGGTAACTGCTGCCTCGGGCTTCATGACATCTTGTTGACCAGCCAGGGGCCACTCTATGGTGTCCTCACCCCAGAGCTGCCAAATCCCTGTCCTCAGCAAGCGCGTCCTGAGTGCACTCTCCCTGTGGCCTGTGTCCACAGCCACTGCGCAACCCGGGGTCTGCGCCTGCGGCTCTGGGAGGCAGGTCTGGGGAGACCCTCTCTCCAGACTGTGTCTGCCCAGTCCCCCATCTGCAGCCCTAGGGAGGCTGGGGACACTTCCTGCTCCCCCTGCAGCAGGGATCCGGGGGCCCCTGCTGCAGGACCCTGGCCCTGGGATCAGAGTCTCTACCTCCTCGGTGCCTAGGGGTTTGAGGGGTGCTGGTGGGGAAGTCTCTGTGCCGCCTACCCGTGGTCAGCTAAGACAGACAGCTGCAGGAGAGATCCATTCAGAGAGGTGACAGAGCTGCCGAGGTCCCCCAGGGGCTGGTGGCAGCCAGGACAGGATACCATCTCTCCACCCGCCGGGCACACATATTGGGCGGCCTGGCAGGCGGCAGCCCTGGGGACAATGCGCACAGGAGCGGATGCCGTCTGCCCACCGCGCCGGGGCCGGAGGCGCTGCGCTCCTGATGGGAGATAAGGGCCGGCTCCGGAGCCTGCGGCCAGGCTGGTAGATTTCCACCCTCACAGCAGATGCAGAGCCGGGTCGGGCTGGGGGCTTGGCTGTGGGCAGCCTGGCGGAGGCCTTTCCAGAACGTTCTCCACGATGTGTCTGCAGGTCCGGTGGCTGAGCAGCCAGCCACCCCCCTAGTGTTTGGGGAGCCCCTACGAGGCACCACACCTCACAAAGCACCCCAAAATCAGGACCTGGGGCTCCCCCTCTCCGACCTGCGCCCCCTGCTTTGCAGACGGACAACCTGTAGGCAGAACAGCTGCTGTGCCCGAGGGACAGTCACTGCACTTCAACCGTGCGGCGCATGGAATCTGCTCGACACATAAATTCTGTTTCCACTGTCACAGAAGCAGCCTGGGGTGTGAGGTGGGAGCATGCTCTTTCTTACTGATTTTTTGTCCCCGCCTCCCCAGGTCACGAGCCGGGGTCCTAAGCGTCACATGGCCGGCACCCCAGCCGCCCAGCCGCACGGGTTACCGGCTCTGTCCACGGTGTGGCGCCTCTGCAGGGCCCTTTGCGGGTCACTGGCCAGCTGCCAGCTGCGCGGTGTTTCCAGGCTGGGTGCTGCGAGGAACATAACAGTCACAAACATGAAGAAAGAAAGAAACACCAGGGCGTCCACCCCAGGCCGGGGGTTGAAAGCAGGAGGGCGGACTCCTGCCCACTGACATGGAAAATCCCTGGGCGGGCTGCCCCAGGGGGCAGCGAGCCCTCCACCGCCAAGGACGTCGGAGGGGAGGGAGCCACCGGACTGGGGTCCCAGGCTGGGTTTCCTCCTCCTGCAGCCAGTGCTGCCAGCTGGGGACACACTCCTCACCCCCTGCTGTGGACACCTGCCTGTGAACGCAGAGGGCACAAGGCAGGGCCAGCAGCTGTCCCTCCAAATCCACTGCCCTCCACCCCGGTCTTGGAGGAAACATGAGGGCCACGTGGTCGTGTCCGCTCACATTCATTAAACGCCTACGGTGGCTGGCCTCCCTGAGGCCTGGGCGATGAGC
This sequence comes from Solenodon paradoxus, assembly GCA_004363575.1. Lineage (NCBI taxonomy): Eukaryota > Metazoa > Chordata > Mammalia > Eulipotyphla > Solenodontidae > Solenodon > Solenodon paradoxus. The sequence goes on from RJWH01008210.1 coordinate 6,242, forward strand.
GAGGCCAGTGACCCGGTCTGGGCAGCCCTCCCGACCTGGGACAGGGCCTGAGCCCAGGCAGCTGAGGGGCGGAGAGGCAGGGCTGCCAGTGCTAGGCCCAGACGCCACAGTCCCTCACCCCTCAGACAGCCATCGGCCCAGAGACCGCCGTCCTGGGGAGCTTGTGGGTGCAAGGGGGTCAGACAGAGACGCCCAGCCCCCTCGGTCTCCCGGTCCCAGGCCGCTGGGTCACATTGGCTCCCATCGTGCAAGACAGGACTGCAGATGGCGCAGCACACGTGCTGTACCCACTTCCCAGGGCGGGAAACTGAGGCTGGAGGAGCACACCGTTTGGCCAGGTCTCCAGTCTGTGGGGCCCCGGAGCCCAAGGTCAGTGTGTGCTCACGTTCTCCACCTGGGAAAACGTATCTAGGGCCAGGTGACCAGTCAGTGCTCGTCACCACTCGGCTTCCTCGCCACCTCCAGCACCTTTAAATGGTCATTTGCAGCATCCGCGTGTCACCCGTGGCAACATCTGCAAGCCCCACGGGGGCCGGAGGACACGTCCGGCGCCGCCCAGCCGGTGACTCACCCGTATTGGAAGCAGGAGAATCGCTACTATTCCGCCTTCTGCCTGAACGCGGTGGAAGGGACCCAGCTCGGGGGAAGGCCTCATCGAGAAGAACGCCGATTCCTCTTCGGCGCCACCTGCCATGGCTGCACACTCTGCAGGACCGCGGCGGAACCACCGCGCCTCCCTGGGCCACTGGTTACTCGGAGTCATTTCTAGGAGGCCTCGCAAAAGCCAGGCCGGCCCTCCCCGAGGCCCAGCCGGACTTCAGAGCGCGGCCATCAGAACTCAGACGACGGAGCGTGGTCGCTGCCTGGGCCCCTTGGTTCCACGTTTCGTCCCAACGCCGCTCCGTGAAGGACCGGAGAGGAGCTCTGGGCAGGCAGCGGCTCTGCACAGACCGTGCAAGACTGGACCGCCACTCCGACGCCGGGTCCTTCGTGGGCTGATTTGTAACTCGTGGCCAGGGACAGCCGGCGGCCGCAGGGCAGGAGAGGCCAGTCTGGGCTCGCTGGAGCGCGGGTGTTGTCTGTGACACGGGAGCTGATCCCCACTGGCAGGATCCAGGAAACACACGGCAACGCAGCCCCGGCCGGCGCAGACGACATGTGGACAGCCCCCGGCACAAGTGCCGCCAGTGGCTGAGCTCAGGTGCTGTCCCTTCTCTGCGGTGACTGTCCCCGAGCCTGCCTCTGGCCTGTTACACAAGGCAGACTCGAACTGGAAACCCCTCAAGGTCTTTTGCCCAGATATCGGTGAGGGGTCCACTGAAGTGAGACCTGTCAATTACGATCTGATGAAACGGGGCACCTGCCCACCGGCTGCCTGGAGGTGGAGTCTCTCACTGCAGGAGTGTCTTCCCACAGCCTGAGAGGCGGCACAAGGCGTCCGCTCTGGGCTCCGCGGCCTGGGGGCGGCGTCCTGGCCAGGCAGGCACACCTGGGGTGTTTCTGGATGCTTCTTCCTCTGTGGGAGAGAATGATACCCTGAGGGGGCCCTGCTCTGCGGACCACTGGCCTGAGGACACACTGACCACTGTCCCCGTGCAGAGTCGCCCTGCCTCTCCCTGCCCTGCTGGCTCTCGGCTCCGGGAGGAGGGGCACTGCCAAGTGTGAGACTCAAGGGCACAGGACAGGTGCTCCAGGACCCGGGACAGGGAGCCCGGCAGTGGGCGAGCCTAAATGCTCACCGGCGCGGGGCGGGTAAACTGAGGTGACCGGATGGGCCAGGAGGGTGTGTGCAGGTGTCCCAGTCAGCTGTGTGTCTTTAACAGAAAATTTTGTCATCAAGGTATGGAGGCTGCAGAGTGGACAATGGACCAGGCCCCCTGACTATCATGCTCACGGACCCCCAACTCTGAGTTAGGGCTGGTCCCGGGGGAACAAGCAGGGTGGAATCCGTGAGTAGTCGGTCTGGCACAGCTGGTGAAGGAGGCAGGACCCAGGGGCTGGGATTTAGCCTTTCCCCTCCCCACCCCACCAGATGGTGTCAATGCCTCTGTAGGGAACTCCACAGTCATAGAGATCTGTGAGATGGCACAGGAGTGTGTGGGCTTCCTGGTGGCCCAGTGCCAACCCAGGGCACCCGCTTTCCTCCCAGCCTGGCGGCGGGGAACAGGCACGAACCCAGTTCCCCTTTTCTCCTTGGCTGCCAGGAGGCTCGGCACATGCTGTGCTCAGCTAAGGGAGCGGGCTGCCCTTACATGGGGCTTTCTGGGCCAGTGTCCTACTCCACCCTGCATGGCCAATTCCTTATCTTGACCCTAACAGCCCCATTGTGGCCCAGGCTTTTGCTAGGAACCGCCTCAAGTCCTTTGGCAGGAAAAAAACACATTTTTGGCCCCTTGAGCTTTGTTTTGACTCAGAGTTGGCAGTCAGCTCTGTGTCCCAGGCAGATCTGAGAGACATAGAGGGTCCCCACCGCCTCCGTTCCCCGGATGGGTCACAGGCCCTTTCTCGCCCCTGCCAGGACCAGCTGGTGCCCTGCCGGGGTCAGAGGGCAATGGCCAGGTTGCCTGTGGGGTCTCTCGGGGGCAAACCAGCTGCTTCTACCACCCGAGCCCAAGCCCTCGTCCACCCCAACCCCGCCCCTGCTTCCTTCAACAGGCCCGCTGGTCAAGCCTGGCCAGGGTAGGGTGAGACAGCCGAGCTCCCCCGGCTGTTCTTGGCCAGCCCAGTGACATGGGGACCTCAAGGTGGGTGACTCTCACCTGGGTTCCCCACCGTTTAGCTCCATGCCCCTTAGGTGACAAGCAGCCCTGGCACTGGGGGAGCCATACTGCCTGGCAGGCAGGTTGTTCTCACAGGGGCCCTGGGGTGTCATCACCTGCCTGCTGGGGCAGCGGGGGACTTAGGTGGCTTGACGCCGCCAAAAGCAGAGGCTGCCCCACAGGCCAGACTCGAGATGTGCGCGCCGGCGCCTGTCTGCTCCGAGCCGCCCGAAGAGCTTCAGCCTGTGGACAACATCTAGAAAAACACAGCCGCTGCCAGCAGAGCCGGGAGCGCGCCCTCGCCAGGCAGTGCCCGCGAGGCTTGTCCCACCCAGTCCCGCTCGCCCCCGCCAGGGCAGGGCTCACCCACAGCTGCTGTGTGCTTCACACACAGTCTGCTCGAGACGCCGTCTTTTCCATCCAGCCTCCGCCGTGTGTTCTCCCTTTTCTAGAGATTCAGCAACTGAATTAAAATACAGGGGCTCCTTCCAACAAACCCAAGTCCACGTGCATAGGGCCCCACGTACTTATCTCTGCCCCTCGCCCCTGGGGGTCCTGGCTGACGGTCAGCCTGGGGCTGCAGTTTCCTCAGCCTGACAGTGAGCGGGCCTCTGCGTAGAGACGTCCCCAGAGGGGAGCTACTGTGCATGCCAATGGGCTGCAGTGGACAGACCTGTGGGACAGGCGGACAGCAGGTGCCCGGCCTCCTGGGGACACTGGCGCTCAGGCTGCCTGGGGATGTCAGCGTCCCTGCTTGGCTGAGGGAGACAGGAGACTCCACGGGGCTCTGGGGAGGAGCCAGTTTCCCCCACGGGCTGCCTCACTGAGTGCTTGCTCCCCCCCCACCCCCGCCCCCCGGGCTAGGATGGCGGGAACTGCTGGGGCGAGTGGGCAGACAGCGCCCGTGTGTGTCCCCTGGAAGGGGCTGAAGGAACAGGGCAGGGTGAGCGGACGTTCTTCCCGGGCCTGTTCTGGGCTCCATCCCTGCTGCACACAGAGCTCACCTCCAAGAGCCTGCGTGGGGTGTCAGGAGCCCACGGCACCCAGGAGGCCCTGCAGCTCAGAGGCGACAGCTTGCAGCCGCACGGTGACAGGCGATGGCTTTTCTTCCACCTCTCAGGGGCAAACAGAGGACTGACACGTGGCCAAACACCCCTCCCTGGTGCAGCAAGGGTGGCCTGCACCCCCATTCCCCGAAGCACACCCGCACTTGCAACGGGCTAGGACTTGGGCCTCACCTCTGCCTGGCCCCTTCCTGGGCAGGTGAGCCCACTTCCCTGAACCTCCTCTGCCCCGTGCGTGGAATGCACCAAAGACAGGACTTGGAGTGCACGCCGTCCTCCTCTCAAGGCCAGGGTCCTGAGTGCTGCCGAGGATGGGGCTGCCACCCATCTCCGGAGGGCTGGGGCCCACCAGCAACCTCTGCGAGACAGGCTCTGGAGCAGGGCCCTCAGGTCGGGGGTCTGGGCATCTTTTCAACAAGGATGTGGGCCAGGCCATGGCCCTTAGCGCTGCTCTGGTCTCCACAGGGGTCATTATTGGCCACCCCCGTGCCACGTCAGCATCGGGCGGTGGGACCGTAAACGGGCAGGCCTGTCTGCGAGCTTCCAGCCCGGCTCCCAGGAAGGGTGGAGAGGTAGGTAGCAGGGCTCAGCCGCCGCCACGGGCACCGGGTCCAGACCCCTACCCGGAGGAGGGAGGTCAAGGGTGTCTGGTCAGCCATGCCGCCACATCCCTCACGGAGCTAGTGTGGGTGCTGGCTGGGAGAGCGCTGCTCAGTGGGGTGCCCTGAAGACCCGTAACTCTGAGTGCTGAGGCCAGGCAGTGGCTGCGGGGTGACTTCAACAAACAGCCCTGCTGAGTCTGGCCAGGAAAGGGGCGCCTCTGGCTCCTGGCTCAGGGGTGGGGCCTTGGGGCCGAAAGGCAGGGATGGGGCTGAGCCTGAGCCTGGCCCAAGACAGACCCCGGTCTCAGCTGGGCTGGCGGACAGGCTGGGCAGGGGAGGGCGGTGGACAGATGGTGAGAGCAGGGTCCAGCAGGAGCTCGTTCTTGTCTGCATGTGTGTGCATTGTGTGCGCATGTGCCCGTGTGTGCGGTGTGCATGTCCGCGCAAGCACATGTGCATCTGTCCTCACGCGAGTGTGTGCACCTGTGCATGCCCCTGGCAAGTGCCCGCCTCTGTCGCCATGCCCAGGGTGGGGCTATGGGTCGTGCCCCCATGAGGACCCAATGCCAGGAGGCACTATAATATTTAAAGGCACTTTCTGGACCCCAAGCCTCAGTGTGGGCAGAGCACGGATGGGGAGGCCTGAGAGAGAGGCCAAGGCTGAGCTGCGTTAGGACAAGACCCAGATGGGGCCTCAGTCAACAAGGGTTTGCCCAGCACACTTTTTTCAGGCCTCGATGTTCAAAAATCCCTAAAAAGGTCTGGTCTGGACTAACGGTCAGGGCTTGCCATGCCTCGACCCCACCCACAACTCCGGGGCGGATCTCACCTCACCCCAACGCCTCTCAAGCCAGAGCCCACTAAACACTCGAGCAGGGATTGACCCAAAGCCCCTGGGGTCAGATGCGCAGCCTTGGACATGGGGCCGCCAGGCCAGGGCAGGGCCCTGATGGGGGTGTGCAGTCCTCCTGGATGCGGAGTCAGCTTGGAGGCTCTTGATCTTTTGTCCTAGCCAGGTACAGCCTAAGAATTCTGAATATACGTTTTGTACAGCAGGTGAAGCATTTACCTTAAAAAGAAAACACCCTCCTTCTCAAGCAAGAGGAGCGGTTGGGGCCTGGCCGCCTGGGGTGCACGCCCTCCTGCGGCGGAGGGTCTGAAAGGCAGCTGGCCCCCAGGCTTAAGGACTGACTACTGCGGCCAACACTTAGTGTACAAAGGTTTATTTAGAAAATAGTTTGGTTGTTTTGGCTGTCATTTTTGGCAAACACTTAAATACTTTCAATAACCAAGGATGGCCAGTGTCCGCTTTTCCTTCCCGGGACAGCCACCCACTCATCCCAGGGTCAGCCCTTTCTCAGAGGAGGATTTGGGGAGTGGAGTGTTGGTGCTGGAGAGGCTTCTTCCACAAGGCCGGGGGCTGACTGCTGCCCTGGCCACACGCCCCCCTGGGCAGGCTCCCGGGTCCGGGATCCAGAGGCAGCCCCTTGCTGAGACTGGAGGCAGAGGGGGCGCCCCTTTCTCCTCCTCACTCCCTGGGGCGGCTCAGCTCCAGCTCCCGCCCTGGGCCCGGGAGGCCAATCCATCCTGGGTGTCTGGGCCCAGGATTCTGCCCCTGCCGGCGGGCCCGTCACTGCCTGAAGCCCCGTCTCCTCCGTCGGAAGAGAATGTGCTTGAAGGAGCGTCGGAAGTCCTGATTGAAGACGGTGTAGATGACGGGGTTGAGCGAGCTGTTGCAGTAGCCGATCCAGAAAAAGAACTTGAAGAGCGGGCCCGGCACCTGGCAGGCCTCGCGGCAGATGCCGTACAGGCTGTAGCTGAAGAAGAAGGGGAACCAGCAGACCACGAACACGCCCATGACCACGGCCAGCACGAAGGTGAAGCGCTTCTCGCGCGCCTGGGCCACCTTGCGGCGGCAGACGCTGCTGCGCGCGCGGCGCCGGCGCGAAAGGAAGAACTCGACGGAGCGCGAGCTGGCGCGGGACAGGCGTCCGCCGGGCGTCGGGGATCTGGCGGTGGCCAGCGCGCCGGGCTCGCCCGGCCCCAACCCGTCGGCGCCGCCCCCGCCCGCCTCGGCGCGCCGCCCGCCCCGCCGCAGGGCGCCCCGGCGCCGCCGCCTCTCGGCCGCCGCGCTGCTGTCCTCGGGCTCCACGTCGTCGGCGCGCGGCCGGCGCGGAGGCGCGCAGTGCCCGTTCTCGCCCGCTCCCGGGGCCGCGCGCAGCCCGTTCTCCGCCGTCGGGGCCGCGCCGTCGGGGGCCGCCGAGACGCGCTTCTCGCTGAGCGTGCGCGTGCGCAGCTTGGCCACGCGGTAGATACGCGCGTAGACCAGCCCCATGATGAGGCAGGGCGCGAAGAAGGAGCCGATGCAGGAGGACAGGATGTACCACGTCTCGTCGTTGAGGCCGCACTGCGGGTAGGCGGCGCCGTCGGGCTGGCGGTAGAGCGAGACGAGCGGCGGGAAGGAGATGACGGCCGAGATGAGCCACACGGCCACTATGGTGGCCTTGACGCGGCGCGGCGTCCGCTTCAGGTTGTACTCGACGGCCTGCGTCACGGACCAGTAGCGGTCGAGGCTGATGGCGCACAGGTGCACGATGGACGAGGTGCAGAAGAGCACGTCCAGCGCCAGGTACACGCCGCACCACACCTGCCCGAAGTACCAATAGGCCATGAGCTCGTTGGCCAGCGAGAAAGGCATGACCAGCGTGGCCACCAGGATGTCGGCCGAGGCCAGTGACACCAGGAAGAGGTTCTGCGGCGCCCGCAGCGCCCGGCTGGTCAGCACGGCGATCACCACCAGCACGTTGCCCACCACGGTGAAGACGATGAGGAAGCCGACCACCGCCGCCAGCCCGGCCACGGCGCCCGCCGAGTACTGGCCCGGGGGCGGCCCCCAGGCGGCGCCCGAGGCGTTGGCGGCCCTGCCGCTGCCCCCGTCGCCGGCGCCGCTCGCGTTGGGCCCCGCCGCCGCCGACACCGCCAGCGCCGCCGCCAGCGCCGGGGACGCCATGGTTCTCCCGCGAGCTACGCGGTCCCGCCGGGAGCCGGGGCGCGGCCGCGGCAGCTCGGGGCCCCGCCAGCCCGGGCCGGCGCCCGCATCGCCGCCCGTCCCTCGGATGCGCCCGCCGGGGACCGCGGCACTCCGCAGCCGGCCCTGGGCCGTGGTGGCTCGGCGGGCGAGCGGCGCACGGAGAGCGCGGCTGCCGGGCTCCCTGCCGCCGCCAATGCCGCGCGCGTAAGTGCAGAGCCCGAGGCGCCCGGAGCGAGCGAGCGAGCGGCGCCGCGGCGGCGGGCGGCGGGGGCAGGTCCCGGGGCCCTCGCGCCGCCCCGCCCTCGGCCCCGTTCACCGAGAGCGCCCCGGCCGCGAGCCCAGCGCGACGCGGCGCCCGAGCGGGCGCGCCCCAGCGGCCCCGCGCCCCCGGAGCCCGGTCGGGGCGCAGGCTGCAGGCGGCGGCGGCCTGGGCGCCCCGCCTCCCATCCGGCCGGCTCGGGCTCGGGCTCGGGCTCGGGCACGGGCTCGGCGCTCCGGGGCGCGGGCCGCCGCTCCTCTGGGCCCCGCGTCCGCACGCAGCCTCTGGCTCCAACTTTACTTTCCCGAGCTGGGCGCCGGCGCCGCCGCGCGTCCTCCCGCCCCTCGCGCCGGTGCGGGCGCCCCGCGCGGTCGGCGCTCGGCCGAGCGGGCGCTGCGCCGCAGCCGCCGCCTTCGCCGCCGCCGCCGCGGCCGTGCGCTCCGCGCGAGTGCAGCCGCCCGGCTCCGCTTCCAACTTGGGTAGAGTTGCGCAGCGGGGCGGGGCGCGGGCGGGCGCGGGCGGGCGGGGGCGGCCCGGCTGGCGGCCCGGCGTCGCCCGCCCGCGGGGAGAGGGCCCGGGAGCGGGAGCCCGCGGCCGCCTCGCGAACCTGCCGCCGCGGCGCCGGGGAGGAGTCCGGGCGGTGGCGCCGGGCGCGCGCTCGGCGAGGGCGCCCCCTCCAGGACCCGCTGCGGCCTGCGGGACGGGGCGGAGTGTCGGCTGGCCTGGGCGGTGAGTTCAGAAAGCTGCCGTGAGACGGGAGCGCCTCGCCTCCCCCGGGCACGCACACGCGGCCGGGCGCGCGCACCTGCGCGCTGAGCCTGCCTGCGCCGGGTGGGTGGCCTGTGTGGAGAGCCGGCCCCTCGTCACCTGGCAGAGGGCGCGACGCAGCCCGGGCACGCCTGGGTGCTGCCCAGCGCCCATCCGACTCTGGTCGGTGCTCCGGCGCAGAGCCACCGCCCCACCCCCGCCTCACTGCCGCCGCCGCCGGCTCTCCAGGCTGCTGGAGCTTGAATCATGACGGCGGTGCCTGACGGCGGTGCCTGTGGAGGCCTTGGGTAGGCTCCCAAGCTCTGCGCCCGTCTTGGCAATTATCGAAGTTTAATTCTTATGCTCTCGTGGCCCTGCTCTTAAAGGGTGACGGGACGTGCAGAATCGCCCCGACAAACCCCCGAAGCGGAATTGCCGGACGCTGACAGCCGGTTTTGCAGCCCTTCACGCCGCGGTGCGCGCTGTTGGGTAACCCCCCATTATCCTGTGCCCTCTCCGCAGAGAACCCTGGCAGACCCTTGTCCGGTGCTGGTCCGACCTCCCCACAGCCCGAGGTTCCGTGGACACAGGCCCCAGGGGGAGAAGTCGGAGTTCCCAGGCCGGACACGTCTCCCTGGCCCAACATCCTCACATGGGAGCGCGGGTGGGAGGAGGTCATCCCCGGGCCTGGGGAGGAGGACCCTCTGTCAGCACTAGGGGGCATCGAGGATGGGGCCAGCATACATGCCGCAGTGATGCCCTCACGTGTGGGAAGCGGGGGCAGCTCCCCCAGGGATGGGCCAGCAGCCAGAGCAGAAGCCCACAGAGGGAAGTGGAGATGGAGATTTGGGGAAAGGGGCACCCCCAACAGCTGGCTAGCCACGCAGGCCTCCTGCAGACCACAGGGGCTGCTCATGTGGCGAGGAGCACTTGGGGACACACAGGGAGGGAGCCCTGGGGGCCAGCTCCACCTGACAGACACGACCTCTAGGCTTTGTGGCCAGGCAGGCTGGGGCCTCGAGCCCTGGTCAGTGCAGTGACCGCGGGCCCCAGGTGCACGCTGCTGGCAGCCCCTCCCTGCAGCACTGGGGAGAGGCGGTAGGACGCGCCTCTCCTTTGGGTCCAGGGCCTGGCGTGCGGGCCGCTCAGGGTCCTTGGGTGGAAAAGGACGCTGGGCCTCCGGGCAGCCGGTGTTCAACCCATGGTGTGGCCAGGAGGCCGGGGGTGGCAGAGCAGGAGGCCGCTTCCCTCAGACCCTGGGAACCAGGCTGACAAACCACTCGCGATTCTACAACAGCCCAGCAGCATGTGCCCGGAGGAACCACTGTCTCGGTGACTGACTGGGCCCGCAGACGCAGGAGGGATGACAGGGGCTGCCGTGAGGGGTGGGGAGCACAGGGAGGGGTGGCGGCATCTCAGAGGACCACACAGAAGTGGGGCTGCTGGGGCCCTTATCCCCGATTGCGACCAGGGGCCAGCAGGGACGCCGGGTCCCGGGCCCAGCCTAGCACACGCTCGGTGCTGCAGTGGCCTCAGCTCGGGCCGAGCGCGAGCTTACACACCAGGCCCACACAAGTCCACATGTGCGAACACGCCTGTGCACGCTGCACCCCACACCCCTGTGTGTGCACACGCACGCGTGCTGCAGGCGCTTCCAGCCCCACCACACCCACAGCAGTGCACGCCTTGCCGTGCACACACGTATCCATGTGCAGATGCCATCTGCACAGACCCACTCGCACGTGTGTGTGCACGCTGTGTTTGTGTCAGCACATGCACGCGCTGTGCCCGCCCTGCGCAGGCACAGTGCCCGTGGCCTCTCCCTCTGGCGGCAGGAGGCTGTAATCTGTGGCCCCTAGTGGGCAGCTCCCCGCTTTCAGACTGGTCCCGCCTCGCCTCCCCCTGCCCCCAGGCTGTGACCCGCCCGTCACTGCCTCCCGAAGGCTCTGCAAACAGCCTTTGCCCTCTCTACCCCTGGGCCGCTCCTCTTCCTTCAGAAGGGTTGCAGGAGGTCCCCCCACACCCAGGCGGCCTCCCAGATGTCCCCACTACATTAGTGACCGCGTCTCCCTGTCCAGGGGGCAGACCGGCTGCCCTACCACCTGGGCCAGCTCAGAATGGGCTCAGCTCTGTGCTTGCTGAATGACGGCATGGGGACCCTGCAGAGCTTGGGGTCCTGCAACCTCAGCCAGCTGTGGGGGCTGTGTCCCCACCAGCACAATGTGTCTGCCTCCATTCTGAGCAGCTGGGAGGTGTGGGACGAGCCCCTGAGCCCACTGGCTCCCCTGCTGGGAGTCTGGCAGTGAGAACCTCCTGTCTCCTCGGCCTCAGTTTCCCCATCTGTAAATTAGGGGATCGGTCTGGATGGCTCTCCAACCCTGCCAGCCCTGCCCGCACTGGTCCGTGAGCTCCTGGGGTGCTCCTGTCTGGTCTGCTGCCTCCACCTGGTAGGTGCCTGCTGGGGCCAGGGGAGCCGGGTGCAGGAGGGAGGGGCCCCCCGGCTTTGTTCTCCCACCATAGGGACTGTTTTCACCTTCCAGCTGAGCTGAGCCATTTCCCGCCCTTTTTTTATCTCAAATTTCATTTTAAAGACAAGGCAGGAAAGGCAGGCTGACTCTCTCCCCACCCCTCCCCGAAAAGTGCAGCTCCGGGGTTGTCTTGTCAGAAGGGGCCGGGCCCTGCTGGCCGGGGCCTGGCTTCCGTGCACTGACGGAGCCCATTGCAGTACTGATCACACTGATGGATTTGGCACAGCTGGCTTCTCGCAGTGGGCGGAAGCCTCCGGAAAGAGAGCCGCTCTCAGGACCAGGTGGTCTGCAGTGAGTGCACTAGATGAGTTTACATGGTTAGCAGATCTCGCTGGGCCATGGCTGTGCCCCCCCTCAACCTGCCATCCTGTCCTGCCCGCTACCCTGCCTTCTGGCGGCTCCCCTGCCTCCAGCTGCCCCTCAACCAGCAGCTCCAAGCTGGACATCCCCCTCCCTCCAGGGCCTTGCTGTGGCCCAGATCCCTGGGTCAGGCACCCAAGGCCTTCCTGGGCCTGTGAGCACCAGAACAGAGCCCCAGTGGGCAGGCTCTGACCGCTCCCCAGCGGCATCTTAGCAGGGGTCCACTCACCAAGGCCCTGTCCACTACTTGGTGTCCCTCAGCACCCGGTTGCTATGGGCACCTCCTCGGGAAGCCGTGGTCCCCTGCAGCCTCACTGACCCTTGGAGCCCTTGGGAAGATGAGGACCCGCAATGCCAGGCAGGCGGGATGGACGACGCCCGCTGGCTGTGGAGGGCCAGGCATTACTCAGGCCCAGAGGAGGGGATGAGGGGCAGACAGTGAACCCCGGGAGAGGCGGGAGATGGAGGAAACAGGTGGTGGCGCCAAGGGGACTGCTGGCCAGCCTGGGATTCAGGGAAGACTTTCCAGAAGGAGTAGGGACTCAGCTCAGACTGCAGTACGAGAGACAGAGGCAGTGACCCATAGAGGGCAGGCCGGGGGTGTGTCCGGACAGGCACAGCCGTGCTCCCAGCAGCTGGCACTGGCTTCCTGGGAGGCCCCCTAGGGACCCACGTGCCCCAGAGTATGAACAGGGTGGGTGGGAAGCACCCAGCAGGTGACTTGGAGTCAATCAAGGGCCGCTGTGCAGGGTGGCCTGCCAGGTCAGGTGCTGGAGCGGCAGACCTGCTCTCCTGCCTCCGTGATGAGGCTGTGCCATGAGCATCCGGGGTGAGGACCGGAGGGCAGGCCAGGGCCGCCAACCTGCTCTGCAGCTGAGATGGCACATCCCTAGTTCTGCAAGAACAACGATGGGACCGGAAAGGGGAGCTGCCAGTCCTGGGGGAAGAGCGCACCCCTACTCGGCCCGTCTCCCTTCCCAGCACTGAAAGCTCGTAAGACGCTGGTGAGCGTGAGGAATGCACAGGCGCCCGGCCTGCAGGCCCTGTCACAGACGGAAGGGGCTGACAACCGTGTGTCCTTGAGCCTTGAGCCTCCAGGAGGCCCCTGGGGCTCCATGCGACCAGATTCCCCGGCTGCCAGCGGAGATGCTAAGTGTCTCCTTCTCGAAGGCCTCTGGGAGGAAAGCTTCCTCAACTTGCCACCGAGCACATTCTGCTTTGCTGTCTCCGTGCCGTCTGCCTTGGAGACCCTCGTGCGAGTCCGGTGCCCAGTCTGAGATGGGAAGACACCCAGGTCCTTGTCTCCGGAACCGGTGACTGCGACTCGACACAGAGGGACTTCGTCAGGGAGATTTGCAGGGTGTGCAGGCAGGAGCTAAGTGCAGGATGGGCCCTGAGAAGTCGAGGCAGCCGGCCAGAGAAGAGCGGGAACAGGCAGAGGCCGCGAGGCGGGGGCCTCCAGATGCCAGAAGACAAGGAGCCGCCTGCGTCCATTCTCGCTGGAGGCAGCGCGGCCGCTTGCTGGGTGTTGGGGGCACAAGTGAATGAGCAGATGCAGCGGATGTGAGGGAACTTCACGCACTGGCAAATGTACCCAACCTGTCTGTGCCACTGAGTCACATGCGCAATTGGACAAGTCACCTGCCCTCTCAGAGCCTGTTTCCCCAGCTGGAAGTAGGGGACAGGACCTGCAGGTTGTGTCCAGAGAATGGCGCTCAGAAGGCCAGCTCTGCCACGTCCAGGGAGGGGTGCATGGACCCACTCGGACCTGGCCTGTGGGCCTTGTTAGGAATGCGGGCGTCTCGGGGCGGGCGTGTCTCTGCAGAGAGGGAGGAGAGGAGAGCCAGGCAGGGCAGGCGCCTCGGGACCCCAGGGAGAGCTTGGAGACACAGCCGGCTTGAACCCTAAGTGGCCGGTAGCCCCCGGGCCGTGGGCCAGTGGCCGCGCCCTCCGAGCCTCCTGGGAGCACTGGAGGGTGGACTGGGCGTCTCTCCCGCGCTTGGAAAGAGAACGCCTTCGCCTGTCAGCCCCGGTACCTGCTTGTGGGAGGGAGGGAGGCCTGGGGAGGGCTGATGTGAGCTTCTTCTTTATATATCTCTGCATTGTTTAACTTGTTCCCAGAGCTTCAGTTACTTTGGCAAATAAAAAAGTGGTGCTGACGAGAACCGAGAGCTCGCCATGGCTGGCACTGAGCCAGCTCCGAGGAAGCCACGGTGGGTCTGACTGTGGTCGGTCATCTTATGCCAGCTCCCTGCTGCCGAGGGCCAGTCCCCAGCCTTGTCCTGCACCCTGGGCGACGGCTCAGTGCTCTCTGAGCAGCCCTGTTGGTCCCAGGAGGGTCCCAAGAGCAGGTCTAAACACGACGGTCCAGCCCCGGCGCTGGGCACACGGGGAGGCCGGTGTGAGGGCTGCGGGCTGCTTCCCAGACGTGCTGCCGGAGCGGGGCTGCTCGCCTGGCCCGATGTTGGGGGGCAGACTCCTGCAGCTTCCCTCGCTGTCCTCCCAGCTCAGCAGCTGCCCCCCACACCCGTGGGTGTGACCTGGAGTTGACACGCGGCTTGGTCCACCTCATGTCCCACAGGGCTGGGCCTCCAGACCCCCCAACTCGGGGTCCTCTCCTCTGGGGACCCCCAGGGAGTTCTCTGGACAAACAGCAGACTCTGAAAGCCTCCGAGTGGGGGGCTACCAACCTCTCCATGTTGCAGATGGATGAGAAGGCCGACGTGATGGCAGACCGGGTTTCCCAGGAGATTTGGGGCTCAGCTGGGCCCCCGCAACATGAGGACTTGCTGCCTTGGATGCTGGGGTTCTCTCTCCAACGTGATCTCTAGGGACCCCCAGTTACCACCCTGTCCCTGCTGGGAGCTTGTCTCCCACGGCCTTTCTGGGATGGTGCCAGGCCACCCTGACCCCAGCTCCCGGCCTGGGGTGAACGAATGAGCCGCACCACCGAGAACCCCACCTCGGGAAGGTGCCTCTCCCTGCTGTCATTTACAGTGACGCCCCTCGAGGCCCAGACAGCACCCAGCCTGGCTTCCCACCAAGCCACGTTCTCCACTTGTCTTGCCCTGAGCACCAAACAAGGGGGGCTCGGAAGGGCAGGGAACAGACCCCACGGAAGCCTGGACCTGCGCCTGTGCCCCCAGGAAGCGCAGGTGGCCCCGGAGTGCAGGTGACACAGGCTTGTCATCGGCCGCGCCCCATCTGAGGACGGGTGCAGGGGCCCTTGCGTAGAATCGGGCACGTGCCTGGCAGGCTAATTAAATGAAAGTGATTTCATGGCCAGGGTCTGTGAATCTGACCATCGTGCACACACACGTGCTTTGGAACTGGAGGCGGCTTGGAGATGTTTTCGTCTTGTTTGGCTTTGATTTCTTCCAGATAGGAAAATGCGGGAGAGTCCTTGACAGGTCTGGAAAAATAAGTGCGGAGCTCACATTCACCCCGACCCTGTGAAGCATCTCCAAGTCTTCCCGGGGGGCAGGGGCCCCGCTGCTGGCGCTGCTGGGGCGCTGGGCGGTGTGTGCTGGGCACCAGGGGCCCCAGCTCAGCTAGGCTGCTGTCTCCTTCTAGAGTTTTCCCTCCCCAGAAAGGCTCTGGTTTAAACCAGAAATTCATCACAGGGGCCAGGAGGGGTGGACTGGACCGAGATTTAGGGCCGAGGGATCAGGGTGGACTGGACCGAGATTTAGAGCCGAGGGGTCAGGGTGGACTGGACTGAGATTTAGGGCCGAGGGATCAGGGTGGACTGGACCGAGATTTAGGGCCAAGGGGTCAGGGTGGACTGGACCGAGATTTAGGGCCAAGGGGTCAGGATGGACTGGACCGAGATTTAGGGCCGAGGGGTCAGGGTGCAGGTGGAGTATTGCTGGAAGAAGACACCCTGAACTCCAAATGACCTCTATCATGTGGAGCCTGGGCAGGGTGGCATGGTGGCCGATGGGACTGAGGATCCCAGGCTCCCACCTCCAGGTGTCAGCAGGCTGCTGCAGCTCTGGCATGTCCATCAACCCACGGTCCACACCGCAGGACCTCAGTCCTCCAGCCACAGGCATCTTTGCCTTATGCTGATGCCCCATTGGTGAGAATGTGGTCACACGACCACACCTGCAGCAAAGGAGGCTGGGAAATGTAGTCTTCAAAGGGCAGCCATCAGCCAAGAGCAATGCATTTAGTTTCCAGACCTGGGCACTGCTGGCATTTGGGGTTGGTAGTTTTTTGTTGTGGGGCTGCCCTGTGAATTGCAGGATGTTAGGCAGCATCTCTGACCTAAACCTACTAATGTCAGGAGTGACCGCCAAGTTGTGACCCCCAGAATGTCACAGGCATGGCCAGATGTCCCCTGGGGGCACAATCGCTCCTCGCTGAGAACCATGAGGCCAGATCTAGTGCCCCAGATGCCACTGTCCAGGGTTCCCAGGCAGGGGGAGGGCTGGTCTGGAGGGACGAGGGACCGTGGTCACCGGCACCACTATCACGGTGCCGTAAGAGGACAGGCTGGGTTTCCTGGAGGGGCCTTGTGATGGACACTGACGGCCCCAGAGGAAACGCGCTGTGTGGTGGCAATGGGTCCCTCCCAAAGGACATGCGCATGTCCTCATCCCTGAATGCTGTGAAAGTGACCCTATTTGGAGACAGGATCCTGGCAGGATAATAAGCTCAGGGCGGCCATCCTAGAGAAGGGTGGCCCAAGTCACCACGGCTGGCATCCTTATATGGAGGGACATGCAGAGAAGCCCGCTGGAAGATGGAGGAGACGCCAGAGAACGCGGCACTAGCCCAGGCCCCCCTGGAGACCCCAGAACCTTCAGGAGGAGACTGCCCCCAAGGACCCCTGATTTCTGACTCTGGTCCCCAGAACCGTGAGAGAATACAGTGTTATTGCTTTAAGACCCTGCTTGTGGAATTTGTTGCGACCACCAGAGCCCTGCCAGTCTGTGCCCCAGCTGGAGCCTCCTAATGCCCCCACCGCCAAGCAGGTGTGGGGTCCTGGGTCCCGAGCTCACAGCATGGAATGGACACAACTGTCAGACCCTTACAGGCTCACTGGGCAGCAGGACAGTCACAAATCGCCACAGTTGAACCTGCAGCCCCAGAGACCCCCAGAAGGATGTGGGCAGGCCCTAGGCCCCCCACAGCCCCGCGGCAGTGCTAGGTCCTCCCAGCCCTTCTGTGTCCTCCTCTGGCTAAGGGGACAGGACGCGCCTTCCTCAAGGACTCTGATGCGCTCGGGTTTGGACTGGGGTTGGATTAAGTTTACAAACTGAGTTTATGTCGGAATAGATTATGGTGAATTCTGGAGTTAGAGTCAGTATTTGAAACTTTGTTTAGATCAAGGTTAGGTTAATGTTAGGATTAGGGTCAGGAGAGGGATGGGAACAGTGTGAGCGTCCGGGTAAAGGTCAGGGTGGGAGGGATGGAGCGAGTTTGGCTTAGGTTCGGGACAGTGGGGGTGGGTGGGTTGGTGGAGCTGGGATTCGCACCCCAGTCCTCTTCATTTGTCCGGTTCACCCTGTGCAGATGCCCTGTGCCCTTCGCAGTCCACTGGGCCCGGGCCTCTGCTTACCGCTGACGCACGCGGGAGCAGAGAGGCTCCCGGGTCCTTCCAGAGCAGCGGCCTGCAGGAGGCCGAGCGGAGTCTCCTGCGCAGGTGCAGACGCACAGGTCCACCGGAGGCAGCGAGAGGTGGAGCAGGCCGGATTACCCTCAAGCTCCTCTCCAACAAAGCAATGTCCTCAGTGGTCGTCGGAATTGCGCTGGGAAACCATGTCTGACTTTCAGAAATGTGTGTGTGGACAAGGCAGGCTATCCTCAGTTTCCAGGAAAGAGTCATTAGATGCCTCATTCCAGATACTGTTCCAATTACCACAGGAAAAAGATGCACAGGCCCCACGGGGAAGCACATACCTGGTTTCCATGACCGAGAAGGCCCTTCCGAGTCCAAAGCCGCCCACAGCGCGGGTCAGCCTGCCCGTCTCTGGGGAAGATGGGGACACACACCGACTGCTAGAATCAAGTGCAGCTGGGTTTAAAGTCACTTTGGACAAGGAAGGTGGCTGCAGGTGGTTCCAAGGTGTGACATTCCCATAGACCCTCCCCCGACTGGCCCCAGAGCTTGTGCCTCAGGGTCACAGAAGAGACGCTGGGTCCCCAAACGGAGCTGGCACCAGCCTCACACCCCAGCGACTCTCACCCCATTGCTCGCCCCTGATCCCAGCCAGACAAGGGGCCTCGCCTGCATTTCCCTGCTGCCCAGAGGCTCCTCAGATGAACTCTGAGCACACCCACCCTACACTGTCACTGCTGCCATCGCAGCAGGAGTCAAGCCGGTACCTAAAACTCACCTGGTCGTCTGCTTCCCCCCACCCGACCTTGCACTCCATTCCAGACATACCAACCACCCCCGCCCTTCCCAATGTTCTCACTTCCTCTCTGCAAAGAGTACCCTTCACCATGACCTTCACAGCTCACTCTACCTCACCCATCAACATCAGCTCACCACCTCCTCCAGGAAGTCCTCCTGGGATCCTCAGGACATCTCAAAGCTGCCAAGGCCTCATCACGGGGAGACTGGGGTCCTCACAGCAGTGACCCAGGCCCAGTGTAAGGTGGAACACTTTGGAAGGATGGGTGAGTGAGATGCAGGGAGCCCACTCCAGACCCAGAACTTCTCAGTTCCTCCAGGCCCAGGCCTAGACAGCTCCCACCATCACCCACCTCCTGTGGGTCCCCTCTCTCTGGCCCCCCCGGTGCAGCCACCAGCTGTTCCGACCAGCTAGCCGAGGGACCCTCGCAGAAAAGCCCCAGGACTCATGCAGCCAGCATTCCCCAGCCGTGTGAACTGAGGCTGTGCCCGCTTTGCAGGCTGCGGTGAGGGTAGGTGGGATGAAGGAGCCTGGTCACCCGAGAAACTGCTCCAAAGGGCCCTCGTCCTCCTCGCAGCTCAGTATAAATCCACAAGCGAGGCTGCCCACGGGGCTCTTTCTGAATGCCCTCCCTGCTCAGCTGTGCGTCTGTGCCCAAGTGCTTAAATGAAATCGGCAAATGCACTTGAATTTGAGGGCCAGCACTCCCAGCCATCCATCCAAGAGGTCACGGGTAGGGTGCCGTCCCCACCTGCATTTCACTCAGTGATCCCACCACCCCGCTCCAGCATGGGCACCCCTGCCCTCACGATGCCCATCCTGTGCACCATCTGCTTTCCGGTGCCCAGCGCCAAGGCAGGGTCCGCTTCCACCTCCCATTCCCAAGGCTCGAGACAAGGGCCAGGATGGTGGCGGCTCAGCTGGAATCTCTGGACTGACTGGTGGCCAGACCTTGTCGAGGGTGACTCCCCGGTGTGGAGGGCGGAGGAGGGGCTCGTTGGTGGCCGTGTCCCTGCGCCACATTCTTGGTGGTGCTGTGGTGTCTGAGCCTCTAACCCTGAATGTTAGGCCTCTGGCCACACTCCCTGGGTGTCAGCTCCCACGCTCTGGGACCCTGGGGAGACGGCAGAGAACCAGTGACCAGCTTGGACTAGAAGCCAGGGTGGGCCGCGCAGTGGGTGGGACAGGACCTTAAATAGTGCGGGGGAAGGGGCAGGCTCTACCCCACACCCCAACCGACTGTGGGGGCAGCAGGACGGCAGTGGAGGCGGTTTCGGGGGGCCCACACTTCAGCGTGTGGCATGTGGGGACAAGTACCCAGGTCCTGGGTGCCCAGGACAGTGCCTGGCATCAGCTCAGCAGAGGTCCCCGAAGGCGGACCTCACTGGACGCACCAGCACCTCTCTACCCGGGGCTCCCAGGGCGCGGTCAGCGCCGGGAGGTGCGGCCTTGGAAAACCCGTGCCCTCGCCCATTTAAGTCATTAGGAGGGTTTCCATGGAAACCACAGCACTGGCGCGGATGAATATTTATTCAATTAGCAGGCGGGTGTGGGGAAGCTTGGCCTCCTGCCGTGACGGTCGTGGCGGCTGCGTGGTGGCTGGTGTGGGAGACCCAGCCTGTCACCAGCGGAGCCAGACGAAGGCTCCGAGGGCGCAGCCCCGCAGAGGGGCCCGCGATGGACACACCCTCCCACACCCAGACCCCCGGCGGCCGGTGCACCGCGGTGCTGCAGCCCCGCTAAGGGCCGCGTGGCCGCGAGCGCTGCTGGGTCTGCGGTGGGTGTGAGCGCAGCTGCGCCTGGGCCCGCGAGGCTGCTGGCGCAGACCCCGCGGAGGGCGGACAGCAGGCCTTGCCGCTGCGTTTCGGAGGCGGGGGTTGAACGCGGGGCACCGTCCGGTCATTCCCTGTGTGGAGACGCGGTGGAGAGGAGGCTGTCCCGGCCCCTCGCAGGGACACTAGCGCACAGCGGGACGCGATCATGCGTAAAGACGCCTCCGCCTGACACTGGCTCAGCACGCACGTTTGGGGGACACAGCTTCTAGCCCAGGGCCGTGCTCCTCAGATGGCGGGAAGCCCCTGGGGTGGGCACGGGGCCCCTGTCACGCAGAGTCCCAGGACTGGGCGCCCCAGGAACCCCCGGGGTCCCTCCCAGGAGTGGCTGCAGCAAGGGAGCCGGCAGTCCCCGAGTCCCTGCTCTCATCAGGGACATGGCCCCCTGCACCCAGGTCCGGGGCCTCACTGCTCCCAGGTGGTCCCTGCTCCAGTGGGGCAGCTCTTAGGAGGCCAGGGTGTCACTCCTGGGTGCACTTTACTGCATTAAGTAGTTGTTTAAACAAAGAAGAGGAAAAAGGCTGTCTCCGGGTGAGACTTGGGACTCGGAGACGAGTGTCCCTGAGCCAGCCGGGCCTCTGATCGCAGCCCCACGGCAGCAGGGACCCGGGGCAGGGCAGACAGATGAGGGTCAGGACTCTGAGGACATTGGATATGCATGGTGCCCATGGGAATGGACTCTAGCGTGTCAGCCCTGCACCCCAGGCCCAGCTCCAGCCTCCGGCCCTCACATCCAGAGCACCCCATTTCCACTTGCCAAGCACACCTCTCGCCCAGAATCTGGGATCGGCACCCTGGAATCTTCATCCTGTGAGGTCCTCAACTCTGATCCAGGTGGGCCGAGGAGCCACAGGTTGAGAAACCGCTTTTGAGCTCGCAGTTTTGGAACTGATGCAGCTTCATCCGGACTGCAGCACAGCAGGTGACCGTGTTGACCCCTCTAAAACTGTCCACGACTTTACTGAGGCAGAATGTAGGTCCCAGGAACTTGCCCTTAGGCTCTGCCCCTCAGAACGCTGAGGAGCCCACCCGGCAAGGCCGAGGACCCATTTGGCACCGCGGAGAGTGGGCCAGTCTCCTCCAGCCACGCGAGTCCTTGTCACTGTGGGGACGGCTCTGTCTGGAGGGGTCCTGGAGGGGCTGCTGGCGGGGTGGGGGTGGCCGCATGTAACAGAGATGAATCCACGTGCAATCAGTGAGCACCTCCTGTATGCAGATGCTGTGGTGGCGACCATGTTGTGTTTTTCCTTTATTAACAGTTCACTCGGAAGCAATTTCTAACCACAGAAAAGTTATGAGGATAAAGATAGCACAAAGAACCCCACAAAGCCTTCACCTGGATTCAGTGATTGCTAGCCTGTTACCACATGCATTTGTCTCTCCCCGTCCCTCCTCGTCCTCGTCTCTCCCTCTTCTTGCCCCACATGCGTTTTTTCCCTGTTTCCAGCACCGCCACCCGTCATCTGATGGGACTGTCTGCACACACCTCCCCCCCCACCTGTGCACATCTTAGCGAACCCTGCCGGCGTCCCGGCTAGTCCCCGACGGCACACCTGGCCCTGCCTGCTCAGTGATGTCCTCCGCAGCGTCGCTCCTGCGACAGGGGGCGGGGAAGCCATCTCCCTGTGCCCTCCTGTGGTCCTCAGTCCTCCAGTGCACTGTCCCTCCCTGCGAGGGAACTGGGCAGGGACAGACTCCAGCCGCCTCTGCTCACCGAAACGTGAGACAAAGCTGGGCGCAGGGCTGCCGGGGCACTTATTCCCTTTTCTTTTCCATGTCACTCACCGTGCTGTGCTGGGAAACAGTCTTTTCCAGCCGGTTTCCCGTCCACCTTTCCCTTCCCTGTGGGTGGAATAGAGCAGAGTTGAATATGAGAGCTTCCCAAGCCCGCAAAAGCCAGCACTGCACCGGGCTGTAGCCAGAGAGGGCCCTCCCCACTCCTTGTAGGCAACTCGTCTGCTCGCTTTCTCGCTTCTTCATCTAAGGATGCCAGTCTGTTGTCCAGACGTGCTCTCGCGCTCTTCATTGTTTAGAGAAAAGGCGCAGGCAGGCATGAAGGTGAGCAGAGGCAGGCGTCCAGGAAGAGAGAGTATGAAGGAGCCTTTATTTTTATTTAGTTGTCCATCTTGGTGGTTCCTCTGGTCCCAGGACCCGAACCTGGGTCCTTAGACCTATGTGGACTGCGCTCCACCGGAGGCGGTGGGTCTAACCACTCCTCCACCAGGACAAACGTCCTGTGCTACTGTACCTCCCTTCTTTCTTACACAAGAGGTGGCAGCTCTCTGGGCTGTGTCGTGCTTGGCTGTGTTCACTGACCACTGTGTGTGGGAGGAAGCTGGGAGGCTGCTGGCCCCAATGCTGTGCCGGCCCAGCGCCCGCCCGTCTCTGCCTGACTTACCAAGGAAATATTGACAAATAAATGCAAGGTTTTCAAGCAGCGACTTGACTGGCATCTATGCAGTGAAAGGACTCACCGGTCCAGGTAATACAGCGTCGCCTCCCACATTCATCTCTAATTTATTTGGCAAGAGTGGTTAAGGTGACACTTCACCATCATCAGCTGCCGTCCCCTGCTTCATGGCAGAGCCTCAGACCAGACCCGTCTGGGACTGAGACGTGTGCGCCATTCACCAGCCTCTTCCTGGCTCCGCCGCCCCAGCCTTGGACTTTTTCTTTCCACCCCCGGCCCTGGGCCTTGAACCTGGGCCCGGAGCCTCGCCGGCCGTCTGAGCCCCCCGCTGCGCCGGACCTTCTAAACCGTTCTGCACGTAAAGGCAGCACACAGATTTCCTCTCTCCGGCCGACCTGTTCCACGGGCGTCATGCCCTCGGGGGCTTGCGTGTCGTCCCGAAGGGCCGCGCGACCACGCCTCTGTCCATCTGTGAACGGACACGTGGGCTGTTTCCAAGTCTTAGCTTCATGAGAACTACTACTGCACAGATAATGGGTGCAGATTCCTCACCATATGCTGGTCTCACTTCCTTTCGACAGACACCAGCACTGGGATTGCTGGATCATATAAAGTTCTTTTTCTTTCTTTTTCTTTTGAAAGGAACAGTGCAGACAGGAATGAAGGCGAGTAGGCAGGAAGAGAGAGGAGGGAGAATCACTCTATTTTTATTTCGTTGTTCACCGTGGTTGCTTACCCTCGACTCGGGTCTTGAACCCAGGACCTCAGTGGGACCGCTCCCAGGGTGTAGTAGACCAGTCGGCCACCAGGGCCCACCCAGGGGGCACCAGCTTCCCTCTCTCCACACCCTCCTGCACATCTGAGGAAGCCATCCTCACAGGCCTGAGGTGGCATCTCACTGCACTGTGGCTGTGCATTTCCCGGGACGAGGCTGCCAGGCCTGCTGGTCATCTGGGTGGCTGCTCAGTTTGTTCCTCTGTCCATTTTGAATCCGATCGCTTGTTTTGGTTACTGAGTAGTGTGGGGCCTGTGGCCTGAGTCCTTCGTAGGCAACTGCCCCAATCGCTGCTCCACCGGGGCACATCCACCTGCTTATTTTTGCTTGTGTTGCTTTTTCTTGTCAGCTTGCACCTGCGGTTTTCACCTTTTTACAAGGACAGAGAGCGCGGTGGGGGTCCAGCTTCTGTTTTATGGGAGGCACGGCTCTAGGGCAATTCCTAGAAGTGGGCATGTATGAACTTGTCAGCTGTCCCTGCATCGGGACGTAGCAGCCCCACCCGCAGTGGCGGAGGCCACTTCCCCGCTGGGAGCAGCCGACTTGAATTTCCGCCCATCTGATGGGTGAGAAACTATCTCAGCCTGCTTTCATCTGCGCCTCCCGGGTCTGAGTCAAGTTCAAGATCATTTCCTGTGTCTCAGGGACATTTTAAGGTTGCTTTTAGGAACAGGTTTTCATGTGAGTTGCCTGTTTTTCTAACTGATTTTGCGCTTTTGTCTCTTTACTCTTTCGGTAGAGTTAGGTATATTAGGGACATTCGTTTTTATCTATGAAAAAAGTCCCAAGGTGTTTCTCCCAGTTCATTTGTTTTTGAACTCTCTTTCCCCACACACAGAAGCCAGGTTTCTTGGTGGGAAGTGTGTCGGTGTTTCTGTGTCGTATCTGGGTCCCTGCACTCTGCCCACAGTCCTGTTTCCCCCGCATCCGTGTCTGGAGCTTTTCCCACCGGCACTCCGGTCTTCGGCTTCTCCCTGATGACTATGTGCCATGTCACTGGAACGCTCGTCACTGCTCTTGGGAGTTGCAACGCCTCTGGTGTCACCTGCTGGGTCCCTCTGCTCCAGGACAGCGGTCCTGGTCACGTCCTGCCTCTGCCCCATGTGCCAGCCGCTGTCCTCGCTGGAGGAGGCCCCGTCCGGGGGCCTCCTCGCCCGCCTCCTCCGCGTTTCCCGGCTATTTCTGCCTGTTTGTTTTTCCGTCTGCGCGCTAGCAGCGCCTCGAGCTCCGGAAAAAGTGGTTCACTGGAATGCGTATTAGGGTCGCGTTAAATTTATATCCTAAATTAGGGAGAATGACATCTTGATGATGCTGGAACAGCCTAACCTTCCTATTTTGGGTTTTTGTGTGTCCCGAGTGCTGTATGGTTTCTTTCGCAGGACGCGCCTTTCTTGCTGCGTTTACGGCTGCGGACATCACTTCAGGGCCCTGGTCTTCGGCTGCTGCTGTTCTGTTTGGCCAGCAGGAAACCCCCACCCCCGATGGGACAGATGAGTGGGACGGGTGCCTTTCCCGGGAGACTGCATTTCTCCCCAGGGTCACGACCTCCGGGGCACCCTGTCCCTGACCCTCAGCCCAGCTTCTCTCTGAGGCCCCTCAGGCCTGAGGGGCCTGGTCCTCCTGTGGCCAGCCCCGATGCCGCACCACCACAGCTTGTGTCCTGGGCCTTCCCCACGCCTCTCTGACCCCTGCCGGCGTGACCTCTGCCCCTCCCAGTCACTAGCTCCTTCCAAGACACTGGCCCAGCATGCAAGGCACCCTCACCTTTTCACAGTTGGATTTTCCTGGGGATCCCACTGCTTTCTGGTCGGGCAGTCCCCAGTCCCTGCTCGAGGGGCCAGTGGTGACCGAGGCCATCATTCAAAGTGTGCCAGCCCCACAGTGGGAGGGAGGCCGAGCCTGGCCACAGCAGGGCAGGGTCCCATCTGCCGGCTGCTCCTCCACCACAGGGACGCGCTGGGGTCACACTGCAGCAGGCCCGGAGCCAGCAGACTATCCCGGTGACCGGTGTGCCCACACCCAGCCTTGCCGAGGGCCCACATGAAGCCACTGGGATCGTCCTGGGCCCCTTTCCAGAGCCACAGGGGCTGGGCTGGCTGACGGACATGGTGATTGTCACAGTGCCCAGCAGCGGACAGTGGCCTGCACTGGGCAGAGCAGCTGGGCCCTGCGGCCTCCTCCGCACCCTGGCCAGCTGGGCCAGGCCTGCCCTGGTCTCGGGCCCCGGCGATACAGTCTGTGAGGTCTCAGGCTGGACGTGGGTTCCGTCCCAGGGCCAGGCCCTCCCCACCCAGACCTGCTGGCTATGGTGACAGATCTCGGGGCGCCTGTGGAGCCTGGCACAAGTGCCCCAACATGAGGTCTCCAGGGGTGGAGGCACACGAGGGTCATGGCCTCGGAGCGGGCCTGCTCCATGTCTGGTGTTGAATTCTCCAAGCTGCATGCGATGTGCACGGACGGCCTTCTCCGGCCTCACCTCCCAGGCGGAGAGCTGCCCTGACCCTGCCACCCGTGCCCCACTCTGAAAGTGCTTACCTGCAGTATCAGGCCCAGGAGGCCCAGGAGGCCGGACCTCATCCCATGGTGACGGGACCAGTCAGGTGCCCTTAAAGTCCTTTGTCCCGGAGGACGGAATGGGGACCCGGGGCCCGTCACTGGGCCAGTCACTTCCGTGGGGTGGCCCCTCCTGGGCGGGCCGCCTCCTACCTGCGTCTCTTTATTTGCAGAGATCTCTCTAGAGGCAAAGGAAATCTTCCTGTCAAACTTCCACCAAAAATAGTATACTTTGGGCTTTTAGAAAAAGCAAACGTCTTACTTTTCAAAAAATGTGTCTATTTACTGAGGACAGGAATTGGGGGGTGCAGAGACTTCTTGGGGGCCCTGCTGACGCTTGTCACAATGAGTGTGAAGATGGGGGAAGGAGGTAGAAGGGCCCAGGCAGCTGGTGGCCCCGGAGGACTCTGGCGCGAGCCTGGCCTGGCACTAGCTTTCTCAAGCAAGTCTGTTTTCCCCATCTTGTATCAGGTCAGTCCTGGGCGCACCTTGAGGCACAGGGGTCTCCATCACCCGCAGATGGGGAGGGGGCAGCAGCCAGGCTGCCCTGGCCTCCCCAGGACAATGTCCCTGGCCACCCACGTGAGGTCGACTGTCTACCGGTGGGACCCTGCACCCTCCTTCCCAGACCGCTCAGGTCCCCGACCCTGACATTCGGCCTTGAAGCGTCATCTCTGCTGATGCCCAGTACAAAGCCCCTCCCGGGAGACAGCTGCTCCCTCCAGGAGAGGCAGCACCTTCCTTCAGCGAACCAACACCGGGCACCAGACACTCGCTCCGTGAGCCGCCCGCCGTACCTGTCCAGCAGGCAGCAAGTCCCCACCCCGCACGCAGCTGGCGGCTCGTGAGGACGTTTTCTAAACCCGTCTGCGGTCCCACCCCTTAGCGCACTTCAAACCAGCCCTCTGGGGTGGGCATGGCAATCACCCCGATTGCACCTCTGAGGCGCAGAGACCCAGGAGGATTCAGAAATGTGCCTGAAGACACAGTGAGGACGAGGCAGTCTGCTTCCCGGGTCCAGGCGTGACAAGCTCACCCAGCAGTCTACCCAAGCACAGGCCCGCCCGGCACCCCGCAGCCCCGCCCCGCACCCCCCA
>RJWH01008211.1:0-32618 GCA_004363575.1 Solenodon paradoxus
GCGGTATCTCCTTGTCATTTTGATTTGCATTTTCCTGAGAGGCAGCAAGTAGGAACATCTTTTCATGTGCCTGTTGGCTGTCTGTGCATCCTTTTCAGAGAAATGTCTCTCCAATTCCTCTGACTATTTTTTGATTGGATCGCCTGTTTTTCTGTTACTGAGTTTTATGTGTTCTTTGTATATCGTGGCTATTAAGCCCGTCGGAAATATGAATTGCAAATATGTTCTACCAGTTAGAAGGTTATCTTTTTATTCTGGTGATGTTTTCTTTCACTGTGAGGAAGCTTTTGAGTTTGATGTAGCACGGATTGTTAATTTTTGTTATTGTTAAAGGGAAACAAAGTCAATGTTGGATGCGGGTGCTAGAATTGAGTCCCCAAATGCCTCTCTAAAGATCATGAAATGGAATATCCTTTCTATGTGCTTCTGAAAAAATTTTATAATTTCTCATCTTATGTTCAAGTCTCTAATTCATTTTACGTTAATTTTTGTGAATGGTGTGAGAGACGGGTGTTAATTTCATTCTTTTGCATTTGACTGTCCAATTATCCCAACACTATTTAGTAAAGAACTTTTCCTTTCTCTGTTGTTTGTTTTTGGCTCTTTCGTCATAGATCAACTGACTATATGTGAGTGGGTCAGTTTCTGGTGATTCATTCCATTCCATTGATCTATGCCTCTCTTATTTTTGCAGTACCATACCATTTTAATCACTACTACTTTAGAGTATACCTCAACTCTGGGAGTGTACTCCCTCCAGATTTGTTCTTTTTTCTCATGATTGCTTTGACTATTCAGGGTCTTTTTTTTTGTTACATACAAATTTTAAGATTTATTTCTATTTCCTGGAAATGAGCCCATGGGATTTTGATGGGGATTGCATTAAATCCATATATTGTTTTAGGTAAGATGACCGTTTTAACAACGTTGCTTCTTCCCAACCTGGAGCAGTCAATGTCTTTCCATCTCTTTGTATCCTTTTCTATTTTTTTTTTTTTTTTTAAAGGGACTTGCAGTTTTCACTGTACACTCCTTGGTTAAGTATATTCCAAGATAGCTAATTATTCCTATTTCTATTTTAAATGATGCAGCTTTCTTGATTTCATTTTCTTGAATTTTTTTTTTTTAATGTACAATAATGCAATGGCTTTGTGCATTGGTTTGGTAGTCTGCCACATTACTGTGTTTGTTGAATTCAGGTATTTTTTTTTAACATGGGTCTTAGGGTTTTCAGTATATATAATCATGGCATCTGCAAATAACTATAGTTTTATTTCCTCCTTTCAAATTTGGATTTCTTTCATTTCTTTTTCATCTCAAATATTTCTGGTTAAGATAGCCAGTACGATGTTAAATAGCAGTGGTGAGAATGGACAGCCTTGCTTTGTTCCTGACCTTACAAGAAATGTTTTCAATTTTTCACTATTGACTATGATGTTGGCTAAGTTTATCATATATGCCTCTATTATGTTGAGGTATGTATGTATCTTCTATCCTATTTTATGTAGGGGTTTGTTTTTTTTTTAATCATAAATGGGTGCTGGATCTTGTCAAAAGCTTTCTCTGCATCTACGGATATGATCGTGTAGTTTTTCTCCATGGTCTTCTTGATAAAATGTATTAATAAATTTACATTGCTGAACCATTCTTGCATCCCTGATATAAATTCCACTTGGTCATGATGAATGATCTTTTTGATGCATTGTTGGTGTTGATTTGCTAATTATTTGTTGACAATATTTGCATCTATGTTCATTAGAGATACTGGTGTATAATTTTCCTTCTTGGTGATGACTATCAGCTTCTGTTATTAGTGTGATATTGGCTTCATAGAAAGTATTTGAAATGTTATCTACTTACCAATATTTCAGAAGAGTTTGAGAAGAACAGGTGTCAATTCTTCACTGAAGGTTTCCTAAAACACATTAGAAAAGCCATCTGATCCTGGGCTTTTATTGTTAGGGAGACTTTTGATTACCTGACCTCTTCGATTTCTGTGCTTGTGATGCTCTGCTCAGGTTTTCCAATTCTTGCAGGTTCAGTCTTGGTAAACTATATTTTTTCTAGAAATCTGTCCATATATCCTTGAGGTTCTCTACTTTGTTAGCATAGAGATGCTCATAGTAGTCTCTTAGGATGTTTTGTATTTCTGTGGTATCTGTTGTAACTTCCCCCCTTTCATTCCTGATCAAGTTATGAGAATTTTCTATTTTCTGCTTTATGAGTCTAGTCAATGATTTGTCACTCTTGTTTGTTTTTTCAAAGGACCTACTTTTAGTTTCATTGATCTTCTGGATTGCCTTTTTGTTTTCTATTTTATTTATTTATGCTTGAATTTTTATTATTTTCTTTCTTCTACTGAATTTTGGCTTTAATTATTCTCTCTAGTTGTTTTAAGTGTAAGGTTAGATTGTTTATTTGCAATTTTTCTTGTTTCTTGATGTAGGCCTGGATTGCAAAGAATTTCCTTCTTAGTACCATTTTTGCTGCATCCCTTAAGATTCTGGTAGCTCACATGTTCACTCTCATTTGGCTCTAAGTATATTTTAAGTTCCTCTTTGATTTCCTCTTTTACAACCAAGAGTAATTCCAAAGCATATTGGTAAGTCTCCAAAACTTTGAGATTTTCCAGCTTTCTTTTTGTGGTTGATTTCTAGTTTTAAGTCACTGTAGTCAGGGAAGATGTTTGGTATGATTTCAAGTTTTGCAAATTTATTGAGACACACTTTGTGTCCCAACATATGATTTATACTTGAGAATGTTCCATACACACTTGGGAGGAAAGTGAATTCTGCAGTCAATGGATGATGTGTTTGTTATATGTCTATTAGACCTAACTGTTTCAGATGGTCATTTAAAGCTGCTGTTTCCCTGTTAATTTTCTGCCTGGTTGATCTGTCTATTCTAAGTGTTGATGCCTCCTACTATTATTGTGTTACAGTCAATGTCTCTTGTCAGGTTTAATAATACTTGCTTAATATATTATGATATTCTTTCATTTGGTGCATATATATTAATAAGTGCTATGTTTTCTTGCTGGATTGACCCCTTAATTGGCATAGAATGTTCATCTGTCTTTGTTACATTCTTTAGTTGGAAGTCTGTTTTACCTGATACAAGCCATAGCTGTTTCTGCTTTTGTTGTATTTGGGGTTTTTTTTTTTTGTTTTTTTTTTTTTGGGGGGGGGGGGTTTTTTTTTTTTTTTTTTTTTTTTTTTTGTTTTTTTTTTTTTTTTTTTTTTTTTTTTGGGGGGGGGGTGTTGTTTGTTTGTTTCTATTTGACTGTAGGATTATCTTCCAACCATTGTCTTTGAGTCTTTGTTTATCTTTTGTAAGAAAGCGAATTTCCTGAATGCAGCAGAAGGTTGGGTTATGCTTTTTAATCCATTTGGCCACTGCATGTCATTTGATTGATGAGTTTAATGCATTAACATGTAGGGTGATTATTGATATGTAACTGTTTATTGACATTTTATCATTTCT
Source organism: Solenodon paradoxus (assembly GCA_004363575.1). Classification (NCBI taxonomy): domain Eukaryota; kingdom Metazoa; phylum Chordata; class Mammalia; order Eulipotyphla; family Solenodontidae; genus Solenodon; species Solenodon paradoxus. Next base: position 3,484 of record RJWH01008211.1, read on the forward strand.
TTTGGGTGTTGCTACAGACTGTGCATCTGTTCTTCTCTTTCTCCTTTTAGGTGGGTTGATTGGCTTCTCTGTTTGTTTCCTTCTTTGCTCTTGCCCTGTAGATACGTTTTGAGGTTACCTTGAAGTTAGCATTAAGAATTGTGTTTATTTCCTATTTTATTTGAAACCAGATTAGTCTTGCACTCATTCTAACCATCCACATTTTTATCCTCCTCTCCTCCCCATGTTTTATATTATGTTGTCTTATTGTTTTTAAGTAGGGCTTCTTTAACCATACGAAGCATTTTTAGTATTTTTTGGTAAAGCTGGTCTTTTGATAAATTCCTATAGAATTTCATTAGAGAAAAGTGCTGACAATCTTATGGAGATTCCTTTGTATGTGACTTATTTTTCTCTAGTGGCTCTTAAGATTGTTTCTCTTGTATTTTTGACATTTTGATGGCAATGTGTCTTGTGCAAGTCTGTTTAGGTTTCTTTTCTTCAAACTCTTTGAACTTCCTGGGTCTGGAGGATTACTTCATTCCTCAGGCTAGGAAATTTTCAGCTATTATTTCTTTAAATAGTTTCTCACCTCCATTTCTCTCTCTCTCTTATCCTTCTGGGCCGTCTATGATATGAATGTTGTTCCTTTTGATGTCATCCCATAGATCATGAATGCTGTTTTCATTTCATTTTTTTCTCTTTGCTAGTTTGCTTAAGTAGTCCTCTTCCCTATCTTCTAGCTCACTGATTCTCTTGGAGGCTTCATCCATCCCACTCGTGAGTCCCTCTATTGAGTTCCTTAGTTCAACTATTGTGTTCTTCATTTCTTTGATAACTTGTCATTTCTTTTCTCTCCTTTTTCTTGTTCTCTTTTTCTTCTTCTATTTTTTCTTGATTTCCATGAGTATGTTTATCACTATTGCCCTAAGTTCATCCTCAGGTTGTTTGATATCTCTGCTGCATTCATATATTCCCCCGAGATTTTCATTGTATCCATTATTTCACATATATTTCTCTGTGTCTTTGCTCTGTTTGACATTCTATGTATCTGTGGATTAGGTTTCCCTGCAGTGTGGCCTTGTGTAGGATTTCAGCTTGCACAGAATAAGGCTGGATCTCTGAACACTGGGGATTCTTGATTTGTGTGGGGTCACCGCTGGTTGGATTTTTTGACATTCTTAGGTAGATTCTGCATTGGAGCCCTAGAGTTCAGCCTTTGGGATCTCAATTTGTTTGAGAGAATGCTGAGCCTTACCCCAGTGCCCGAGGTCTGAATAGTAACCACCATGTTACTGGCTCACAATCAAGTTCCACCTCCACCCACAGGGTGGTGCTAGGGTAGTGCTAAAGGTTCCTCCCTTCTGGAAGACTCTTCTTCCTTTTAACCTGGGGTCAGGATTTTTGGTTGTGGGTCCTGTGGCTCTGGCTCAATATGGTGGGAGCAAGTGGGCGTGAGAGGTTCTCCTTTTTGCCTTACAGGTGTGGTGGCACCCTGGATAGCTTTCCCTTCAGGGGCTTCTGCTCAGTTCTACCAGGACAGTGGTCCTCCTTCCATCCTTCACAAAGACCCTCTCCCAGGGTTGCGTGTCCTGGTCCAGCTGGGATTGCTACCAGCTACCTGAGTGATTCTCTGGTTCTTCCCCGGGCTCCATCCTATCCGCCATGGTCCAAAGCCTAAATCCATGGTATAGCTCTCAACCCTGATGTTTTCACCCACTCTTTGAGGTGGTGATTGCTTTTCATCAGCATTTATGTCTGCAAAATAGGTGATTCCTAGTAGCTCTTTGGGGAAGAGGCGAGACTCTCTTCTGAGTAGTTTTGTTCTGGATATTTTTTATTTCACTTGAAAGGTACAGGCAGGAATGAAGGCCCATAGGCAGTAAGTTAGGAAGCGAGAAGAGGAAGAAGCATATTTTTATTTTGTTGTACATCCTGGCTGTTTCCCCCAGCCTGGGATGTGAACCTGGGTCCCTTAGATGCATGCAGATTGCACCTTAACAGGGAGCAGTTAACCAAATCACAACCCCATCAGAGCATGCCTCTTCTGGGTTTGTAAATATAATTCCTATATGTCTAGAAAGGTAGGTTTAATATGGAATCAATATACTGGATCACTGTTAGACATAAAACTGCTGTGGAATTTTATGGACTGAGTCCTCAGATTTCAAAACTCAGTGTTATGTTTTTTTTAAATTAAAGCATACCTGTGTTCCAAATATCAGGCCTCTTAATGAAAGGGCCCCAAGGTTATCACAGCTTGCAGTAGTGCTCAGAGATGGCAGCTGGATTCCAAGCAGGAGCACACTGTTTCTGAGCTAGACTTTATATTTAATTTTTAAATCAGGCACCAAAAATAGTTAAAATTTTAAATAAGTCCTCATAAGAAGATTTTGACACTACATCTTTTACATTTCACAAATTCAGATCATCTTAAAAGCTCTGCTCTCCTGTAGTTAAGCAGGGGCAACTATCCTGTATCAGACTTTATTTTTGTCAGTTAACAGCCCATAATCAGAAAGCTGTAAATGAAATCTTCTGATTTAAAATCATGTTTATCATCAGGTTTGCCAACAGAGGCAAAGTTAGACTTGATAATGATTAAAGTCAGTTTTATAGTGGCATTATATTTTTTCCCTAAGAGAAATGTGTGTAAAAGAAAAATAGTCTTTCAGCTTTGCTACTTATAAAATGGAATTACTGTGTAAGAGGTGAATAAAGGGCATTTTTAGATGTGTTTTAATAACACTTTTTTTTATATAAGAGAAAAGTACTTTAAATAAAGAATATTACTTGTAAAAAAATAACAATATGAGGCACATCTTTGTGGTTCAGGCAGCTGAGACACTGGTGTGAGGATCATGTAAAGTCCAAGGACCCAAGTTCAAGACAGGAGGCCAGGATAAGGAATCAAAAATAAATACATATATAAAGATGCTTCTTCCTTCTTTTCCTTATACCAACACAGTCTTTCTATTTAAAAATAAAACAAAACAAAAAAATTAACAGTCAAATCAAAAAGTTTTTTGCTGCTTTGGGTCTTGATTCAAACATTGTAATCAAGATCCTCTTTTTTTTCCTTTGAGCAGTTTTGTTTTAGTTTAGCCCAAATTAGAAAGTGTAACATACTTAAAGTTAGAAACATTATGTACTTTCTATCTCCAAGGACAGAAAGTAAATTTAAAAAGCAAATATTTATGATCCATTGCCTTTTTTGTGGCACCTTGTAGCACTTTCAGTAATTGCTAGTTATTTGCTTTGCATGAAAGGAAACAGGAATTTGGAGGTGGATAAAGTTCTCCAGGGGATGTACTTCACCCCATGACTTCCAGACAGACAGGGCGGATAAGTAACAGATGGATACTGTTTGCATGGAAATCAGTGAAGGCTTCCATTCCTCCCCACAACCTCCTATCCCTACCCAAACAGCGCTGCCAGGCTCCAGCCCGGGGCGTCTCCAGGGAGCAGGACACCGAGGGTTCATTCTTGCACGTGTCAGAGTAGCCTGGTCTGAAGTGAACCCAGATGGTGGGGCGCCCTAAGGACCCACTCAAGAACAAGAAGGTCCCTGTGGCCTGCAGAACCTAGGGATGGGGTTGGGAGGCAGTCCTCACTGAGATATGGTTTGATTCTCAACTGCTGATTTCATCCATTATTTCAACAGTTCATGGGGCACCAGAGAGTGGGGACAAGCACATTATAAGACAGTCCAAACATAGCAAAAGAAACCTCTTCTACACCCCAAGACAAAAACTGGTAAAGGCACTGGCTAGGAGTCACTTATTCAGTCACTGTTTCAAGTCTTTCACTCTTTGTAATTTTATGGTCTCATTCTTGGTTATATTTTAAAAATAGAACATTTTTCTACAGATGCAAATTCATTTCACTAGTGTCATTTCATTTCAAGTCAAGTTAAACCCATCATGTCACAGTTACAGTAAATCCCATTAAAACCCCAACATTCTTTTTCAGGAGATAAGTTCATTAAAATCTCTTTGAAAGTTTTCCAAAATGCTCTGCTAGGAAGGAGGAGTACCCTTTACATGAAGGAAACAAAATGTTTCTAACAGAATGGCAGGTCCTATGTCAGAAGTGCTAAGTGCACACCACTGTGGATGCCATGCAGGAGCAGCGTCCCAGAAAACATGCTGGTGGCTGACGAGGCCATTTAGGAGACTTAGAGGAAAATCCAACAAACGTTTGTTTGGATGGATCATGCACTGCTTGCTGTTTTCAAATTTTCAGACGTGAAAATCTACGAAACTTTGCTCTAATTAGCCATTTTTTTTCCTGACGTCAAATCACTGCCATCCTCTGTTGTACAGATCCTGCTCTAAGTGTACTCAAAACTCCATTCACAACGCGTTTTGTTTTTTAAGACAAAAAAAAAAAGCACTATTCAAATCTAAAAATATATATCGAGTACACTTTTAAATACTGTCCACAACTGACAATGAAGCAGCGACAGCAATGCTTAGAGAAGCACCATGTCCCACTTCATGGCACACTAACTGATGGGAATACAGTCTGTGATTCAAAAGATTTTCTTTATAGTTTTAGAAAATTATTAGAAACCCAAAGGGCAGAGTTAAAAATAAACATGCAAAATGTAAAAACAGATTCCTGTTTTTGTTTGAGTGGTACCGCCACTGAACATCAATTCTCTTGCTTCTCATTGTGTCCTCATGACTATGTCAAAATTCATTGGTCCTTAATTGTGCTCTTGAAATCTTACAGTGGATTAAGTAATAGTATCTGCATTTCAAAAAGCTTTTACAAAGTATATAAGAAACTGCAGTACTACTATTTTGATAAACTCAAATAAATCTTGACTATATGAAAAATAGAACAAAAACTTTTCATGATCTCTCCCAACTTCTGTCCAAATATCACAGAAATGTTAATACATGACATACACTCGGCAAGTGTCACCCTTGCGTGATGCTCTATCTTACTTACATACTGACTACTCACTGGGAATCACCAACAAGCAGGAATTGAGCCTTTATCCACTGAGAGCACAGCCCAGAAACCACAGCAACACTCAGCTTTCCAAAGGCTGTCAGCATGCTGGGCTCCCAGTTGCTGGTGCCCTCAGGTTCAACATCAACTGAACACACCAGGCGCAGGCAAGGGTTTTGAGACTGTAGCTGCTGTGGCTCCTAAGCTATCTCTGGGCCATTCATTGAAACGCAAATGAACACAAATTTCAAATAGTATTACTGCTGAAGAGAGCTGAGCCAGCTTCAATACCATTTGAAAAATGGCACAATGAACGATTATAAATCCTTTGAATCTTGGCAATTTGAGGGAAGAAAACTAGAAACCTGATTCAGTTAACATTCACTCCTGGGATTGGCAGTGCTAGAAAGCAGGACTCGGACTAATTCCCAGATGTCCTGACCTCAAGAAGCTCACATTCCTGGTGGAAACAAAATGTTGACCAGGCTTCAAGAGGCCCTGTGGAGGACACCTTCCAGCTCAGTGGGTCCCAGGCTACACTCTGAAAACCTCTCTGCCTCTCTGCCAATTCTGCTGGGCTCAATCTTCTTCCAGTGTCCTGGGTGCAAGGGTCCTGCCGTGATTGTCCCTGCTTGACAGATTCACTCAGTAAGGCAGTGGTGAGGGCCAGGCACTTCCTGACCCCCAGATACACACTAAGCACTGCATGCTGGTTTTTCATCTTCTAAATTATGTCTTTTTTAGTGTTGAAATGTCTTTTGCTATGAAATGATGGAAGATGGAGACTCGTTTCTTTTTCTTCTATTAGTCTTTTCGTCTATTAGTCTTCTATTTAGTCTTCTATTAGTCTTTAGAAAAATTAAAAGTTGGCAACACTACGGTGGTCCTCTCAACTTGTAACCAATCATGAAGTCTAAACCTCTGCTGTCACCTGAGATGGGGCCTACAATTCAGACACGTGGCAGGTAGATAGGACCCTAGTTCGGCTTCCACAAAAGTCCAGGCAACAACAACATGGTAGTCAGGAAAGATTGGATGAGTCAGGCAAGACTGGATAGCAACAGGGAGAGGAGGATAAAGGATAACTCCCAAATTCTACCAAGTGACAACAGGGCCGGCCAAGAGAGAATTCAGGGAACAGAAACCATACAGAGAAGAGTGAGATGTTTCTAAATCAGAAATCTCAGACTGGTGCATAGGTGGGGGTTTGACACACCCTTCAGCACAGGACAGAAAGGGACCCTGGAATCACTGGAGGACAACAGAACCTCAAGAGAGCAAGGGTGAGGACTGCAGCTGGGTACAGAGGGACCCAAGGAAGGCACAGCACAGTAGGAACTTGGAACAGGACTGGTTAGTGCAGTATGGCAGGGAGTGACCTTTGGAGGTCACCTCCCAGGAGTAAAGGGGCCATCCTGGTTGTCTTAGTGACAGAGGCTTGGGAATGTGTGATGGTCTATGAGGCTGGAAAGTAAAGAGGACGTGGAAGGACAGAGAAGGAGTCATCCAGTTTATGTAAGATAAAGGATCCCTAAAAGGGCAGCAGAGAAGGAAAGTTCAGAAAAATTTCCCAACATATAAAAATGACTGTGAGCTGACAACCTGGCCAAAGTCAGACACTGATACTTTTAAAATCAGTTTTACTGATGTATTTTACATGCAATAAAACCCATCACCGATAAGCATTGAGCTCTGCAACCAGCACTGCACCTAAAATCCAGCATTTTCCACATCTCTACCACCTTCCCCAGCCTAGTCCAAGGCCACCCCTGATCTGCTCTCTTTCACTAATTTTACTCTTTCAAGAATTTATAAAAAGGCAGTCATATTTCATCTCCTTGGGCTTTTCACTCAAGAGGATGTTCGAGATGCAACACATGCAAGGTGAGTCTTGTTTATGTCACCACTGACTATTCCACAATGTCCTCACTGGCAGTCAGACACAGCCTGGCTGGTTGACGCAACAACTATGGCGATGCCAGAGGTCCTGTGCGCACCTGGGACTTCAGTCCTCGTGGGTAAGGCCCAGCTGTGGGGCTGCTGGCTCATGTGGTCCAAACTGCAAAGTGTTTTCTGACTGACCGTTCAGGTCTCTCTTCCCACAGAACCGTGAGGGCTGAGGTGTGAACACCTTGGGTAGACTGGGCACCACAGGTCTCCTTAACTGACCCACTGTAACAGTCAACACTGCTGGTCACTGTGGTTTAACAGCCATTCCTGAAGGCCTGGGCAGCCGCATGCTTACTGAACATTCTGGAAAATGTATGTTCAAAATTTCCACCCAGATTTGTTTATATTGCTTTCTTCCCGTGCTGTAATTTAATCTTGGTATGGTCAGTTACTGAGACTATCCTGCAAATAGCTCCTTGAAGTCTATTGCTTACTTATCATTCTCTTAACTAAGAAATATGACTCAGAGTCATAAATGTCTTCTTATATTTCCATTGAATTAATTCTCATTTTCTTTTATTATTGTATATAAATATCTAGTTTAAAATAAACCATCCTTTCACCAGTCCTGGGACTCTTGAGGATGGGAACTGACCCCACAGTGCAGGTCTCCTTCTGGGCTTTGGTTCACTGGTCTGCCCACCCTCCACATTTGACTTCAAGTGAGTCTTTAATTTAGGCAATCCAAAATTTTCCAACCTTGTTCCTCCTTTTTATACTTTTTGTTACTCTTCTAGGTCCTTTGTAATTTTATGGGTTTTTTGGTTTTGTTTGCTTAGGGAAGGTACAGGCAAGAATGAAGGTGAGCAGAGGCAGGCAGTCAGGAAGAAAAAGGAGGAAGCATTTTTATTTATTTTTATTTAGTTGTTCATCTTGGTTGTTTCTCCCAGCCCTGGGTCATGAGCCCAGGTCCCCAAGATGTATGTGGGCTGCTTGCAGCCAGAGGTGCATACTCCACCAGGTTGCATCAAATTTTACAATCTGTTTTTCAGTCTCTACCCAAAAAAAGCTTACTGGGATTTCAGATGAATTACATCTATATGACAAAAGTCTTCTGACAAGTCAACACAGTATACCTCCACTTATTTGGGTTCTTCTTGACTGAGACATAGACTTGTGGTAGCCTCCCTCTGCCAGCTAGGAGTCTCCAGGATGAGGAAGGAGCAGCATCCACCTTGGTAGGGTTGGAGGATGGGTCTACTGGGCAGGCAAGATGGAAGGAGAGAAGGACGAGGCTGCTGCAAACAGGAAGTTCAGGTGGGGCTTCATCAAGAGACCAGGGGAGTGGTCATTCATGAAAATACTAGAGGGAGCAGGCATCGGTGACATGGAGGAAGTGGGGTGGTAAACATAAGACATGAAAAGATCTGGTGTCACTCCAGGACTGGAGGGCAGGCAGATTGGAAGGCGACCACCAACATTATGGAGACAAAGAACCTGCAGCGCTGCCTGGAGTGTCACTGTGCTGCTTCCTGAGGATTTCAGAAGGTGGTGGGAAAAGACTGATCACCTCCCCAACGCTTCAGTAAATGACAAAAAGTAAAGTGACAGAGCAGTGACAAGAGGAGTGAAAGTCGCACATTGAGATGTCCTGAGTCTTGAGTCATCAAAGGACACTTTCAGGGAAGAAGAGGGAAACATACTCCACAAATTATCTATCTGGTGAGAAGTTTGCATCAAGAATCTAAAAAAAAATCTCTTACAACTCAATAATAAAAGATAACGCAACTTAAAAATGGACAAACGATTTGAATAGGTAGCTATCCAAAGAAGGTGCAGGAAAGGCAGGTAAGCACAGGAATCACTGCTCACCACTGTCATCAAAGGGATGCAGATTGAACACATGATACCAGGGTGGTGGTGGGGAAGGTGAAAACCACAGACTAGGACAGGGTCGGGGCTGTGGAGAAACACGAGGCCGCTCAGAGTGATCCTCACACCAGCACCCTCGTTACCACGACTCTCACATCCAACAGTAAATCTCCCCGCTCTGGGAAAACAAAATTAAGTGCTTCTTCTCCAGGTTATTCCTTTCACAAACAGGAAGATGAGAAAAATAAAATAAGTATGAAAAGTTAATAAAACAGAACAAATGGGCCCGTTCACTAATAGACTTGGGTCTCTTCCATCACTCAAATGCATTGAAGTCTTAGACTACTTTCTAATTTTTGAAAATTAGTTAAGTTAGGAAATTTATCAAACTCTGCTAAGTTGTTGATCTGAGTAACATATGGCTATGTTATTTAATGAAAAAACTAATACTTCTAAGTAAGAAAAAAACATAACAACTCTTGCTAGCTAAGAAATGTCCTCCTGACTCGGTACACGGCATGAAGAACTGGTCTAGGAGAATTTCTAAGGACATTCGTGCATTTTGCTACCATGCAGGTGGTGGGGATAGATAAGGTGTGTGTGTACAAAGCAGACCTTAAATGGTGGAAAGCACAACATTGCTGCCTTTGACATGTTTCCTTCGACAACAGTGGACCACAGTGTACATTATTAAGGTAACAACACAATCAACAGCTGGTTACAACAGCTAGAGACAGAATTAAGCTTTACCTTCAGCGAGGCAAGAGGATGCTCCGGGCCAAGCAGGCTCCAGTGGAAGGAAGCCAGGTCTTCGTCCGGCAAGATGTGGTTTCCTAGAAAACAAACAGGAGGTGAGATAGTCCAGGAGACACAGGACTTAGACTGTGCTTGTGGCTTCTGTGGGACCTCCTCAATGAGACACTACATAAACTCAGAAACTGAGAGTCATTCTGTACCTTTATGGAGAGAGACAGGCAGACCTCCTGAAGGTCTCCAGTATGGGTCAACAACAACACTCAAACTCAAATGAACAAAATGTCATAAAAGCTCCCAGGGCAGCATTAAAATATAAATGCCTGGTGTGCTGTGGTAGCCTAGCAGAAAAGTCCACTGCCTTTGGCTGGCGCAGTCCATGAACATCTCAAGTCCAGATTCGCAGCCCAGGGCCAGGGACAACGACCGATATGAACAACTAAACAGACATAAATGCTGCTTCCTCCTCTCCCTTCCTGACTGCTTGCCGACTTGCCTTGACTCCTACTCGCACCTTTCCTGTAAAATTTTTTAAAAATAAATACCCATTTTCAGAACACCAATCTGATAATGCCAGAATGGCAAACACAAGTGGACATGTCTCCAGCTATTCATGTGATGACTGTGGATCAGAATGTGTCCTGCAAACTCCTTTCACAGTCAAGGGCAGAATCCGCGAAGCTGACTCTAAGCGAAGTTTGGGCCATCAAGAATCAACGCCCCAAAATCCCATCAGCACCCACAAACAGAAGAGACAGCCCAGACCCCAGGGGGCTGCAGAAAGCAGAGTGGCTCTCCAGTGAAAACTAACGTGGGGCGCACTGTCCCTTCACTGGGCTGCCTGGATGCTGGATACACTGACTTGGGTATATTCCTTATCATGATACAAAGTCAGAGCAGTCATTTCCTAAATAATCGTGAGGTTTTTATGTGGTGATTTAATCATGGCACACCGAGAGCAGATTCATTAACTAGCTGCTAAGACAAGGTGAGGTCACTTGGAACACTATACCTCCGAATACAGTAAGTCCTCATCAATGTGCTAGACAGCTTCCCGAGAAATGCAGCTTTAAGTGGAACCGCACAGAATGGAGGTCCACAGATAACATTTTATTCATGCTGTTTTGTTATAGCAACAAGAAAGAAACAGTCTCAGCCACACTCAAGCGAAGCAACTTTAGAAGGAACTTTATTTAAGGACCTGCACACACAGAAACCAGAACACACAACACAGAAGCATGGAGCTGCCAAGGCGTCCAGCACCAAGCTGAACCCCAACACCAAGTTTCAGAGCTTTCTCGCCTCTGCTGCTGGACTGACAGAACTGTACTGGTGTGCTATCAAGTGTCTGAGATTTTTCTGAAGCTTCTATCTGAAAAAATATTAACCTAATTCCAATGTCAGTTACAGCGTGTTAAAAGTCGGTGGTGTGGCCTAATGACTCAGGCACCAGGTCAGTGGCTGGGGCTCCGACTACGTGAAGTCCAGGAACAAGGGTTCATGATCCAAGATGGGGTGGGGGAACCAAAAATGAACAAAGAGATAAAAATGAATCTTCCCCTCCTCTTTCTTCTGCCTTCCTCTTAAAAAAAAAAAGGTTGGGGTATATTACTTAAATAAATAGCCCACACACCCAACTTTCCTAAAACAAAACAATTGCTACAGTTATACTTTCTACTTTCTAGGACAGAAACTAAAAGAAAACCATCTACTCCTTGAAAACGTTAAAAATGCCCACTCAGTTAAGAGTTTACCTATAACTTGCCTAAATTTTTTGAAGAAACTACAAGTCCAAAATTAAATCATTACTAAACTGTTCAAAGTATTACTGTTGATTGCTTCTCATTTACTCTAAAATTTTACAAATTAATTTAGCTAGAGGAGTATCAGCTGGTATGATCTCCCAAGAAATAGTCAGTGTTTCTTAAATAAGATAAATATCCTTCCACATCTCATATTAGCTAAGGCATCCATAGCCTAAAAGCATATAATGTTCCCATTCATTTAAAGTCATTTATATGCCCAAGTCATTTTGCATAACATGTAAATAAATATAAAACTTTTCAAAATGTGCCGATTCACATGCTCACTTTTAACATCAGAGGAAATGTCCTTTTAATATTTAAAAAAAGCAATGTAGAAAATTAATTTTAATTTTTCACATTCCAAGTCATGAGAGTTCTCTAACAAAATAAACAGAAAATAGCTACATACTAACTTTAAGACAAACATATGAGTGCGCCCTTGTGGCTCAGGGGACTGAGACACCAGCAAGGGGACCATGGAAAGTCCGAGGACCCAGCCCTTTCTTTCTTTCCTTCTTCCCTCCCTCCCTCCCTTCCTTCCTTCAAAGAAAAAAAAGACATGCTTGGGATTATACAATCTGAAATAAGATTTTAAAAAATTGTGGTTCCCTCACTATAACTTCTGATTGTATAAACTTATTTTTAATGTTTATAATCTGAAAATGAGAAGTTTCTAAAAATAGCCCACAATATAGAGCCCCTCTTAAACACAACCAGATCAGGCTGCTGTGCTACACAGAATAAGAATTGAGATAGTACAATAAGATCTCACTTATCTGCAGACCAGGCATCTTTCAAAAGGGGACCCGTGTGTGTCACAATCAGCCACCCACCTTCCTCACTGCTGATCATGAACTGTAATCACACCACCTGACGAATGCCTACTTAGATTGTGGGTACCTGTCTTACAAACTCAGCAAACTATAGGAGGGTATTAAAGCAGCTAGAGATGCACACAGTGCCGGCACAAGAAAAACAAAAAGAAAGAAAATCACCATAAAACACAGACATAAAGGAAATTAATATATTACCCCCTGGAGAATTACTTTAAAGTGAAAATAATAGATAAAGTCATAGTTAAAGTAAGATTTCATCCTTTCTGGGTATTCAACATAAGGAAATCCTCCCCATGAATATTTAAAGACATTCATATATGAACTTAAAAGTGTAGTTGTTAGAAACAAATACGATGGTTGCTTTCACTGCTTTCTTTCAGTGTCCCCCAAAATGCGGGGAAAACATGACAGTGCTATCCTCACACACATTTCCTTCTACAATAAATGTAATTATGCCAAAGGTTTTAAATGTACTTTTCATAACAAGAATGTATTAATATTTGTGATTTTTAAATGCTATTTCCCCCAAACTTTAAGGGAGTTTATTATTCACAAGTAAGTTATTTGGCCTGGAGAGCACAATTAATAAATTAACACTGCAGAACAGACGCAGCATAGCGTCAGTCTTACCAAATAACTTGAGAAATAAGGAGTGCACTCAGGAAGGGCTCACCTTCCAGCTCTTCTAAATGTAAGATCTAAGGCCCACAGCTCCAGCAGAAGTGCTGGGAGAGCACTACGTTCCAGGTGTGGCGTGTGGTGCTCCCTTCCCAGAAGGGAGCTGCACCGCCCACCTACCTAACAGGGCGGCAAAGATGGGGAAGCGGTTCGGGTTCAAGTCGAGCTGCTTGGCCACCTCGTGCATCAGATACTGGCTGGTGGTGAGGCTCTTCCCATTGCGGCTCAGCTTCAGGGCATGGGCACTGAAGTAGTAAGGGATATTGCACAGTGCGTAGTCGGAGTCGTAGGCCACCAAGCCGTGGAAGCCATTTTCTCTACAGAAACCGATCACTTCTTGATGATGGTCCTCAATGCTCTGCGCCACCTGCAGGGAAAAGCACACCTGGTCAAGAACCAGCCCCAACAGTATGTGCTCATTGTTCAAACACTTTGGAGAGAGCACATCCCAGATGCGGAAAACACTCCAGAGCCATGGTCCCTCAGTGCCATCATGAAGTGTACAGCTCAGGCATGACAAGAAATCTCCTGGGCACCACATACAGCAGCCACCTATACTACAGATTAATTTCTGACTTCTGGTAAAGTTCAAAGATAGTGGCTTGAAATTACACACTGACAGCTGAGCCATGGAATAGTGTTTGAAGGAGAAAGAGGGAGAAAGAAAGACAGAAGAAGAAAATGTGTGAAGAAGCGAGAGAAGAGAAACACTCTCAACAAAACCCAAATAACTGCTTCAAAATAGATCAAATGCCAGCATACCCGGATGGCTCCAGTGTTAAGTCCATGCCTGGGGTGCAGTCCAGACACCCCAAGGCCCCAGGTTTGTGGCCCAGGACCAGGAAGAACAACTAAAATGAATAGCTAAATAAATAAAAATGCTTCTTCCTTCTCTTCCTTCCTGTCTGCTACCTGCCTGCCTTAAAATTAAAAAAAGGACAAAATGTGTCAAATAGTTGAAACAATCAAGAGGATTTTTTTCCCCCAAGTATTACCCACCACCTACTCACATGCTAGGTATTAGTCACCCTGGAGCATTCAGTAGACACATCACCCAATATCACTGTCCCATGCTTATTCTGTGCAAAGGACCCTGCCTGGTGAAGCCCCAAGGTCAGGACCACCAGTGAGACTAGGTCTAAATTGGTTGCCTCTTTAATGCTGCCGGCTCTCCATCACACACAGTCAGCGCCACCTGGAGTTCCCAGGAGGAGCAGAAGGCAATACCCATGCGAAAGCCTCTGAAGTCCATTCCTCAAACACATCGAAAAGCAGTGACATTTTCCTGATCTATAAAGTCAAAAACAATGAACTCCTCTCCTATGGTTCCCCAAACTCATTCATTCAACAAAAATCTGATAGGTTTCTTGTTTCTACAACAGATGAGCTATTTTAGAGAATAGGATTTTAAACTAAGTCAGTGATTCAGCTGCTATGGTAAATGAACTCCCCCCAGAGCCCTAAAGGTGGAAAACACGTACCCTTAAAGGAAAAAGTCTAGAACCATTTTAGGACAATATCCATTTTAGGACAATACTGTATTTAAATTAAATGAAGAAAACTTACTTTTTTTTTTTTTTAAGGAAAGGTGCAGGTAGTAATGAAGGCGAGTAGGCAGGCAGGCAGTAAGAGAAAGAAGGAGAAGGCATCTTTATTTTATTTTTATTTAGTTGTTCACCCCCGAACCAGGACTCAAACCCAGGTGTATGTGGCCTTGCTCCTTCAGAGGTGAATGACATAACCGCTACTCCACCTGGGTACGCCTGAATTAAATGAAATTTAAAAAATTAAGCTTGAATGGAAATCTAAATGCCTGTCAACAGATGACTGGATAAAAAGCTATGGTACTCAGTGGAGTTCTATGCTGCTATTAAAAAAACTGAAATTGTGTTCTATGCTACAATCTGGCTAGAACTGGAGAGGATCATGTTGAGTGAAATAAGACAGAAAGAAAAAGAGAAATACAAGATAATTTCACTCGCATGTGGAATACAACTGAGTTAAACAAATGAACATACAAATTCCAGCAAAAATAGCGGGACTCATGATGGCTATACAGGGGAGGCAGTGAGGGACAAGGTGGCGGTGAGGGACACGGGAACTGTTGGGTGGTGTGGTATGAAATATAGACTGAGATGCAATTTCAATAACCTAATTGGAATTCAGCATTGTAAACTAAAGAAATAATAAACATTACTTTTAGAAAAATTAAGTTTGAGCATTCAAATGTCACCTGTTGGACATTACTATAGAGTTAACTTTCATTTCTCAGTGATTTTCGTAACAGCAGTGATCAACAAACTTTGTTAGAACATTAGCTCTAATGAAATCTCAGACAAAAGCGAAGCAAACCTTTTCAAGATGTACACTGAAAGAAAAAAAACTACATTCTCTTGATGCTTTGACATTTTTAAATGTTTTGAGGAAAAAATGAAACAACCAATTAGTCCATTAGTGTTCTATTTCTTAGATAAGAGAACGCTGTTATATCCCTAAAACATTGTACCATCACTAAAATAGGCTAGCATAGTTTTAAAAAATCCTAAAATTCAACCACCTGATTTTCTCACCCTCTAGAAACTCTAGCCTCAAGTCCCATCTCCAACTGCTATATGAGTGAAACTTTATATTCATGGAGATGTCTCCAGGCTACTCTCCAGAATGTGACAGCTGCATGTGCCCTAAGAGGCCCTTAATGAGATGGTCACACACCCCTGAGAAATTCTAGAAAAGGCAGCGAGGCCACATGCTCCCAGGTTACACACCCTGCAGGGATGGGGAGGTAATAACAATGTAAGCAGGATATGGAACACTCTGTATTTCTATTTTGTGGAAGTTTATGCACCCCTTTTCTGGCAAACTGAGGCTGAAAGCAGCTCAGAACCCACTCTGCCCAGCCATGAGGACAGGGCCAAGTGCCCTGAAGTCAGCATATGTCAGTGAGCATGGGCAGAGGGCAGGAAGGCCCAGTGCAAAGAGGAGCAGGTGCACAGGCTGCAGCGAAGAGACCTGTCAGCCCATCCTGGGTCCAGGGCAGAAGTGGGGACAGGTCTGACCTAGACGGTTAGCAAAGAAGGCTGTTAGCTTGTAAATGGAAGCCATAAATGTGCTGCTCTTTGACCCCATAATCTCCTCCAGGAAACAGTGTGAGAGAGCACCGCACCCCTTTGAGTTGAGAGCGTGCACTGGGCCAGGGCAGAATTGGGCAAATAATTTGACATGAAGAGATGGTAAGTTCAGTAACTGCACAACTTTGTGGAGAAAACTGGGAAAAGCTGACCACAAGACGGTAAACAAAGCATTCCTTTACACACAACCTTGCAGATCAGCACCCCTGGAAAAAGACACGAGGGTAAGCAGAAACCAACAGAGTTGTTTTGTGGGGGTGGAATTAGGCTTAAAAACACATTTTTAAAGAAAAAATTGCTAAGATGAAACCAATGGCCCCCACTTTGGCCAGGTCAGTGCCACACACTCAGGATCAGGGACAAGTGTGCAGCAGGCTTGCCAGCATGCCAGGGGCTCACAGGTGCCTGGCACACAGGAAGTACCAAGGAAGCGAAAACACTGGGGGTCCAACTCCTGTGTGCCCAAAGATCCTCTGACCTGCCTGTAAAGACAAACATGTCATGTGTCCAGCAGAGCCTCCCAGTGCCTCCCACTGGCCCTGAAGAGAGTACCCTAGAAGTCTCTCCAGCTCCAAACACAAGGCCTCTCACTGAGACACTTGACTTCAGATTGGCACTATAAAGCAGTGAATAAACTATTAATAATTCACTATAAGGCTAATTTACAAATGATTAACAACACCTTTTCCTCCCCTAGGATACACATGCATTAAACAAACAGATGACAGCAGGGTTAGTCCCCTAAACCAAAGGCACAGGGAATGAGGCCCAGAAGGCGACTTCAAGCTGAAAGCCAGGGAATCCAAGTCTGGGCTTACTCAGGGCCTGACTGAGTGGTACAAGGACAATCACAAAGTGCAGCCCGGTTGACACCCCAGGAATGCACAATCCACGGAGCTTCAAGATTTAAGAGTCCAGTGTCACTACTCACCATGAAGACCCACCATGCCTTTGACTGAGGAAAGCTGTGTGACGCCAAAAACTGTGAAGTCACAGGGACGCCCCTTTCCAACTGGTAGACAGTGGACATGTGGGAGCAGTCGCTCAATCAGGAGATAGTCACAAAAAACCCTGAATGTGTTACAGCTGCCAGTCTGGGGGGTGGGCATGAGGTGACTGTGCATATGTCGCATTCCCAAGAACAGACATGACGTGCGAATTACAACCAGTCGAAAATTCAGGGCTGCAGCAAGGTGCAGGGCGACTGCAATTCACACTCCGACATAAAAAGCATGACACCACCCCGAGGCAGGTGGCAGTGGCTTGAGGCTGGACTGGAGGCTGGAAGCCACCTGAAGGCTCTAGACCAGGCCAAATTTTACTGGGCTGCCCTCCCCCAGCATCAGAATGCAGCTTCTCATCGGGTGGTCCCCCAGCTCCCATGTGCACAGCACAGAGCACCCAGTCCTGACCCTGCCGGGCCCTGCTGCACTCTAACCGTTTAGGACACATTTTGTCCCCAAGAAAACGATGAATTTGGTCAGCATTGAAGGACTTTACATCGCTGGCAAAATGCTCCATTTATGGTCTCAATAAAGTATTTCATACTCAGCTGGGGACAATTTTGTCCAACTACATGTTTGCCACAGAATCTCAGGTATATCTTTTTATCTCAAGTTTAAATTTTATCATTAAAAAGACAGATACAGCAAAACTCATTTTTATAAGAAATAATCATTTAAAAATTCCCAGTTTACTTGGATGTATAATTATGTATTCATTTGAAAGCAGCTATGGGGACGGTCCCATAGTATGAGGTGTCACGGTCATCAGCTTCTCCTTTCCAGTGAACTAGCACCGTGCAGGAAGGTTTATACACCAGACCTGTGACCTCCACCCCCTACTTCAACACCTTCTCTATTTCCACTTAATCATCCACAAAAATAGCAGTCCCCACCCAGAGTCAATATGAAGAACTTAAGTACATGTGTGAACAGCTCAGAGTCACTCACAAATAGGCACTCCATAGATGTCAGCTACCATTTACTTTCAGGTAAGCTAAGACCAGTGTCCAAAACAAATCTTCTGATACAAAGGAAAATTACCAGGTGTGGGTTTCTTTAGAATAATTTTACGCCAGCTCAGGGAATAAAGTGACAGACCCTCCAGTCAGCTAACCAGATTTAAAAGACATAAGCACTTGAGCATAAGATAGGAGTCAGGGCACACCCTGGTGGCCTAGCGGTCTAGTGCACCTGTGAGCAGTCTACATACATCCCAGGGTCCCAGGTTCAAGACTTGGATCCAGGGAGAACCACCAATGTGAACAGCTAAATAAAAAGAAAGTACTTCTTCCTTCTTTCTCTTCAAACAAAAAACAAAAGGAAAAGAAAATATAAGTCAACATAAATTATTTCATTAAAAAAAAAAAGTCAAGCTCCTTTTGAACTTTACCCAGCCAAACTTGTTACCAGGGACTAAGCGGGGTAAGACTTACTCCAGAGGAAGAATCAGAAAAGAAGGCAGCTCCAACATGATGGAATCTTACTGTTTATCTATTTATTTTTAAAAGGAAAAGTACAGAAAGGAATGAAGGCAAGCAGAGACAAGCAGGAAGAGAGTGGAGGAAGCATTTTATTTATTTTATTTAGTGGTTCATCATGAGTTTCCCCCTGCCCCTGGACTCCAACCCAGGTCCTTGCGATGCACATGAACTGCATCCAGCAGCTTTAACCAAGAAGCTACCAAGGCACGCCATCATTGCGATTTACTTTAAAAGGGTGATTTCAAAAAAATGAGGGGATGGGGGGCAATTTTAATGTTACAGTTTACATCAGCAATGTCTCTAAAAGGAAATCTGCTCCCTTCAGGAAATCTGAAACTATAGCTGAATGAGATTCTGTGTCTCCTGTTTGCTCTACAAGAATTGGTTGGAGTGGTCTGAAAAACAAGGGAAAATACTTTCTTTTAAAATAAGGGAATGGCACATTCTCAACTTCATTAGTCATGTAGCCATCGGGGAAATAAAATGTTCATCAAAACCACAGTGAGATACTATCTCATATCCACGAAGATGATATTATCCAAACAAACAGAAATAGGAAACACTGGTGAAGACATTACAGAAACAGGAATCTTAACACATCACTGGTGGGAATGTAAATGGTGGGAGTGGTGAGTATGGAGAACAATGTGAAGATTCCTCAAAGAATTAAACACAGAACTTCCAGACAACCCAAAAGTCCCACTTCTGGGTGTGTGCCTCAAAGAGCTGAGCAGGGACTCACTGACACCAGCACATCCCTGTCTCACAGTGCTTGGTAACCCGTGTCCACCAACAACTAACAGACACACAGAACGTGGTCCCTCCATACAGAATATGAGTCAGCTTTAAAAAGGAAGGAAATTCTACTCAACTACACAAAAAAGATAAAATCCTGCCCATTTGCAGCAACATGGGCAGAGAAAGACAAACATCACCTGGAGTCACTCACATAGTATACAGAGAAACAAATGAACCATTAAAAACAAAAAGAGGAATTTTGTCTATAAGATCAAATTAGAGATTACTGGAAAAGGGAGAGGAGGTCAGGTAAAGGATCAATTATATGTTGATGGGCAAAACTGGACAGCTGGCAGTAAACTTAATGTATTATATACAAATGTTGATTTATAATGATACACACCTTAAACCTATATGCTATGCCACGTTACATCAATAAAAATTTTTTTAAAAAGGAAGGGGATTCTGATACATGCTACAAGGATGAACCTTGAGACACTATGCTCAGTGAAATCAGCCATTCACAAAAGGACAAATATATATGACCCCACTCATTTGAGGTCCACAGAGCAGTGAGATTCACACAGGCAGAAAGGAGAACAGTGGGTGCCAGGAGCTGGGAGAACGTTAGTATTTAATGAGGACACAGTTTCCTTTTTCATGAAAAAGTTCCAGAGATGGATAGTGGTGATGACATACAACACAATAAGTATGCTTAATGCCACAGAACTTTGCATCTAAAACTGGCAGAAAATTTACAATTAAAAAAATAGAACTATACTATATAATAATAAAAAGAGGACAGCATCCCTCTCCCCATCTTCTCAGGAGGCCTGGGCACTTGGCTCCAAGACAGAATGTTCTACTTGCCAAAACATGGAGGTTTCATTCTCACGGGGTAATGACAGCTATCATGCACGTAATGGCTTGTACCTGCTGAGTTACTGAAAGGGGGAGGCTTCTTTCTGGCTTGTGACCTCTTTAACATCTGGCCTATGAGGCAAGTGCAGTCTGGCTCAATGCTTATTCAATAATAAAACTGTTTTCTTTCTCTGCTAAAATAATGAGAGTGGATGCCATGAAAGAAATGCGAATTAAACTTTTAAAGAATTTAAATAATGACAAAAGGGTAGGAAACACCGATATTATTTGTAGTCAGTACCTATTCAGTTCGCTATATTAACATGCTAATGATTTAGTTAACTCAAAGCAGTAGTATTCTTGCTAGAAATCTAATTCCAAAACAAAATAAACCGATTTTTCCTTCAGAATTTAGGAAAATATATCCCAATGGACAAAACATGGCAAGATGGAGACATTTGCAAACTGACTGTTGATATGTCATGGCTCACATAGGAACAGGAGACCGACAAACCACGACACCTGTGTTATCCAGACTTCCGACAGAGCTCCTCAGCCCCATCTGATCAGCTCTCCTCACCAAGACCAACAGTGCACTTTGGAACAAGACAACTGGACCCCGGCACACTCACCTGTGCTGAGGAGTAAACACCAACAAGGCTGGAGGCTCAGTCCTTCCAAAGATGCTCATTTACTCCAGGACAAGATGACTGAGGCACAGCGGGTCATGGTCGCATCCAGATCACAGATCCATAAACAGCAAGATTTACTGGACCTCTGCAGGTAACTCAGTGCGTCAAGCTCAACTCTACCCTGGCCCTCGCTGCCTACAATAACGTTTGATAGAACCAGGTATAGGAAGAGAAACGATGGCTCAATTAGCTAACAT
Organism: Solenodon paradoxus; assembly: GCA_004363575.1. Lineage (NCBI taxonomy): Eukaryota > Metazoa > Chordata > Mammalia > Eulipotyphla > Solenodontidae > Solenodon > Solenodon paradoxus. The sequence continues at coordinate 24,360 of RJWH01008211.1, forward strand.
CCCTAACTCACCCTACCATGCCTTCAACACAGTTCCTGAATTAAGAGGCAAAGGAGGCGAAATCATGGAGCCAGGGCCCAGCAGGGACACTTCCCCACCTTCCTGCATCATAGGACCCTACACCAGGGGCTGAGTGACTGGTGAGCGGAGCTGATTTATGTGTCCATCGGTCAAAGACTTCGGAGCTGGAAATACACAAGGTCATCTCAGGACCTCTCTCCAGAGGAAATATGAACAGAAGTAAAAATGAAATGAATGATACAGTTTGAGAGAGAACTGAGAATTTTAGAACATCTTGATGTGAAATCTGACTCATTTGTGTCTAATTGTTCTATTTAGAAGTGTTTTCTATAAATCCATTGGGGGAAAAATGTTTGATTTTGAAATTCTGGAGTTTCTCCTCTTCAGAATAGGGAGTGGAGGTGGTTACAAGGTACACACTCCAATTCTAGGTCCTGGGGATGTGATGCTCAGCATGGTGATTAGTGAACAATATTGCAGTGGCCACCTGAAAGGTGCTAAAGAGCAGAGCTTAAAAGTTCTCATCAAAAGAAAGAAAACCTGGTAACTATAGTGATGAGTATTGACTTAATATGATCATCACATCACTATACGAATATCCGATCGTTGTGTTGCCCACCTGAAACTAATAGGATGTGATGTCAACTATATCTCAAAACAATTTTAAATAACAGTAACCCCTCTTCATATTACTGGTATTTGACATTTATTCCCAGAGGCAGTTTCTTATAAAGGCTGGAATGCATATTATGTATTAATTAGTTTATTTCCCACTGTATAAAACAAAACGAAAAGCAGCCTAGAAATGTTAGACACAGAATGTGTAGATGGGTGTTATTTTAACCTAGAAAACTAGGTTGTATTTTTCATTTACTTCTCTGGCTGGTCTACATCTCTATTTCCCTCATTTGAATGGCTGGCCTCGCCAAGGCTCAAAGCTCAGGTTTCTCTGATTTGTTCACACCAACATGCCCCATGCTTGGCACTACTGGTATTTGGGGCCAGTTCACTCTCTGCTGTGGGGCTGTCTTACAATTGTCGGCAACACCCCTGGCCACAGAAGCTGCCAGTCAGCATCCCCAGTCACGACAACCAGAAAAGCCTCTGGACATTGTCACAACAATCCCCAGTTTAGAATCACTCATGGGGCTTCACTGACTAAATATATTTACTGCTCTCTGGCATCAGTGAGATTCCAAACATTAACACAGAGAATGTGAAGTCCCAGTCCCCCAGCCTGCCACACCTGTCATCTCTCCTCCAGGTCTGGCCATTAAACACACACAGAAGTTTGTTAAAGGGAGCACTAATCAGAAGAGGGAGTCAAAGAAATATAAGGTCAGGAAACAGATCTTCTATAATGGCTACTGATGCAGGCAATGAAAGAAAATCATTAAATTTGTTTGGTTATATAAAGAGAACAATAATTACAAAATGAGTACCCATCCTCAAACAGTGCAGGTGCTACAAGGAGTAAATTGTCGTGTCATTAGGAGAGAGCATGCAGAAATGGTCAATTGCAGGACACTATGGCCCACCTGGGGACATCAGAAGAGATCTATGAAAGAGGCTGCCATTCGTGACAGGCTCTAAGGTGTAAGTGACAAAATGAGCAGTCAGACAAGAGGGAGGCCCACCAGCAGTCTGCCTCTGCCGGGAGTGGGCCTTTCCTGGGAACATGGCGCAGGATGGCTAGGAAAGGACAGTGGGAATATGGATGGTGTGGAGAGGCTGCAGGCTCAGAATGCAGGAGGGTCTGAGCCTGAATAAGGAGACTGGAGGAAAGGTTTTGCCCGTGCCGTTGGCAGGAACTCAACTAACCCCAGGGCCCAGCAGGCTGCTGCTGATGACAAGACCCAGGGAGGTAGGCAGGGGCAGGGCGCTGCTGTCCCCTCACAGGACAGTCACTGGAGTGTGTTCACCCTAACGCATCCACTTCTTGTTCTATTTTATCTAAGTCATTTTCCTAAATGCTGGTGAACACCCAACAACATAAGTTCAAAACCCACCAATGGGTTTTCAATTCTGGACCTAACAGGCAGAAGCTCACAGATGGGGACACTGGAAAGGGAGAAGGGTAGTGTGGGGAGAGGCAGCTGGGCTAGACTGACATGCTGCAATGTAGTGCGAAGGTGATGCAGGCCAGGGCAGTGATGACGAGACTTTGGAACAAATGGGAGAAAAGGTGGAAGAGGAGGCTATCCGGGCAAGGCCAGTTAGGAAAAGGTCGCTATGAATCTCAAAGCTGGTGTTCTTGTTTCACCAAGTACACGATCCAAGCTCCAGGGTTGCCAATGTATATAAATTAACGATGGTCCTAGAGTTTGTAAAGTCAGGCCACGTGGTAAGTGAGACACAATGGAGTGACCTTTCAGTACAGAAAACCCGCCCAGGTGTTTGAGGACAGAGTGTACCCTGGAAACTGTCAGGGGTTGGATGAGTATGTGACAGTCTGAACCCCAGAGGATGAAAGGAGGTGTCATGGAAAGAAAGAGAACCCAGAGGACAAGAAATGTACATTTATCAAAAGTTCTATTTCGTGACTCCAGAAATGAAAGCAATTTGATCAAGGGGTTCAAAGAGGCAGCTGAGAAGAGAGGGTGGGCTTTAACAAGTCTAACTTTATACTAAGAAAGGGCAGAAATTCAGACTAGGATAATAACGAGATAAAGCTCAGTGCTAGAACTACAAATGGGTGGCTCAAGTGCAGAATCTAGCTGGAAGTCCATCTGGCTTGGCTTACAGGGTATTTTTTAAAGGGGATCATTTCAAGTAAAAAAAATTGTTTTTCTGACTTTCTTCAAAAATATGAAGGTCTAGCAATGCTGACTCTATAGTCCTGTACACCTTTAAAGCATTCACCTGCTAAACCTACTGTGTGTGTGTCATTTGTGGGGGCTGAATAAATTACAGAACACTATGCAGGCATTAAAAAGGATTCGAACTGCAAGTACAGACATGGAAAAACTACATATTAAAAAAAGTAAATCGTCGAAGCATAGAATTGGACTACTGGTGGTAAACGTAACGTGTTATATGTATATAAATATATTACATACAGATGCTGATTTGCAGTGATTAAACCTATACAATGCTATGATACCATGTTCATTCAAAAAAATTTTAAGGTGCACCCTGATATAGTAGTGGTTAGGTCAATCACTTCTCAAGGAAAACAGTCCATGCACATCCCAAAGACCAGGGTTTGAGTCCTGGGGTGGGGGACTAGGGGGTAACCAATGTGAACAACTAAATAAAAATAAAATGAAATGCTTTTCCTCCTCTCTTCCTTCCTCTGCTCACCTTCTCACTCCTGTCTGCACCTTTCCTTTAAAAAAAATTTTTTTGATCATGTTATTCAGCAATTTGGTTTAAAAAAAAAATTTTTAAAGAAAAGTGCAGGTAAGAAGAGAGGAGGAAGAGGCATAAATGGACTCGATTTTATTTAGTTGTTCATCTTGGTCATTCCCCCGACCCAGGTCTGGAACCTGGGATATTGGGATATATGTGAACTGCGAAGCAGTCAACTAAGTTGCTAGGCCACCAGGGTTTGTCACATTCATCTTAAAAATTAAAATACTGTGATAATATATACAATCTTGGGTAATGTGTAATATAAAATATACACAGGCAGTCACTGTGGAATACAGTATAGCAATTCTTTAAAAAATTAAATGTAGAATTACCAAATAATCCAGCAATTGCACTTCTGGGGACATGCCCAAAATAAGTGAAAGCAGAAACTTGAATAGATGTTGCACACCCATGTCCACAGCAGCATTACTCACAGCAGTCAAGAGGGGAGCAGCCAAGCACTCTTCCAATGAACAGAATGGTCCATCCACGTGATGGAATAGTATTCAGCCCTAAAAACGATATTCCAACCCAATGTCACAACACAGTGAGCCTTGAAGATGCTATGCTCAGTCAAATAAGCCAGTGACAAAACTGGTACATAGAAGAAAATAAATATTTTTAACTAAGTATTTTAAATGGATAATCTGTATCAGCTTGGACATGGTCAGTTCTGAACATAATTAGTACCTGTGATCAATTCACAGGTTTAAGAACATAGCCATGTACTAGTCCTCAGTGTCACTAGACCAGAAACAACCCCACTCACATCCTAACTGGGAAAAGCAGTGAGAACGGCACTTTGGTATGTGATTTGACCTGTGCGTGAACCATAGGTAGGCACACACCAGGAATCCTTATACAATAGAACTGAAGGGGACTTTCCTTTGGAGGAGGTAACTGGCTACTTATCTCCACACAACGCTGGATGACAAATGTTACAAGGGACAGTGCATGTGAGAAAGGACCCCACAGGAGCCCTGCTCCACCAGGAATACAAGGAAAGAGATCGCCATCCCCAAATCTCAAGATGCACTTAGATCTCACATACTTTCACTGACTGAAGGTCACTTAGAAATCTAAGTAAATACCCAATGTAGGAAATCTAAGCAGACACCCAATGTAGGAAAAGATTAAGGAGACATTTTAACTAACTGTACACAAGTCTTGGAAACATTCAGGGCAGCTCCCTTAATGCCACCAAGATTTTTGAATAAACATCAATCCCTCGCTAAAGGTTCAAAGGTTACGATGACTCAAGCACAAAGAGGAACTACTCCTAGAAACTCCAGAGAGCCATGTTCAGGCCACGCAGGTTAGTGACCAGAACAAGGGGACCCACAATAGACTACTTCTACTGTTAAAGAAATACAAGTATCACTGCCCAAAATTTACAATTACTACTCCTAAATCAGAAAAGAGTTCTCTGAGCAAGGCTCACAGGAAATAAAGCCTCTTTTTTTCCTAAACAAAAACAAAAATATTTTTTTAAATGGTAAAATAATAATGAAAAAGCTACCTGGGCCAGAAACTAAGCCTTTCTGCCAGTTTACAGAACATGAAAAGGCAGGTAAGATGTAAATTTTTATGAGAAACACTTCATACTAAAATTAGAGTATGGGGTTCATGCCAATTTTTTTTTTGCCAATTGTTAATTAACTTTAAAAATATATATGGATTATCATGCAGTCAAATTAACATCTATTTACTTTTTGATATATTGTTCTAATTTTAAAACACATTCCTATCAAGCCAAAGGCCCCCACTCCTCCCCTGTGGCAACCATCCATCTGGCCCCGCATAGAGCTTTGTCCTCCTGAGGATGCCATATAAACAGAATAATACTTCTCAAGCCTGACTTCTTTCACTCAACATAAAGCCTAAAGAGTCACCCAGGTTATTATTTGTATCCACAGTCTCCTCCCTCTTACTGCTAAATGCTGCATGCCATGACAGCCTAACTATTCATCTACTAAAGGATATTTCTGTTATTTCCAGTCTTGGCTATTATGAATAAAACTGTTAGGAACATTTCCGTACAGTTTGGATGAACAAAAATGTCCTTAGATAAATACCAGCAGGAGAGTATACCGTGGTGGCTTAGTGGCTAAGTCTACAGCCACTGGTCAGTGCATTCTACAAACAGCCCGTGGCCCTGGGCGGGAACAAGCAAGATGAAGAGCTAAATAAAAATGTTTCTTTCTCCTCTCTCTTCCTGCACGCCTGCCTGTACCTTCTAAATAAACAGATAGATGGATAAATGCCAGCAGGATTGCTGGGTCACATGATGAATGTAAGTTCAACTTTATAAGCTATCAGAGGCATCTCCAAGCGCTATGCTCTCCAGTTCCCACAGGGGATAGTCCAGTTGCCAAGTGTTCTGGTCAACTTAGTATTGTCGGTACCGCTGATTTAGTCATTCCGACAGGTGTGTAGTGATACGTCTCATGGTTATAATTTCCTTCACCACTTTAAGGCCCTCTTTTAAAAACAGTACGGGTTGACTCACTCCCTGACAGAACACTTAATATAAACTTTTCAGACTCTTTTAAAACCACCTTCTAGAATAGATGCTGTACCACCCTCAGGTGCCACCAAAGTACACAGGGTAGTTTTCTTTTCCTAAGTAGCCCCAGAATTGTCTGCTGCTTATAGCTTATGTTTTCCTCCCCTTATTAAGTGCCACTGTATTAATGGTCTCCTCTGTCAAGCTTAGAAACAGCTAAATTTATGAGATATCTGAAAAGAAGAGAGTCAATGAGGGAGCGATATAAAGAGCTATTAGACAAGGAAAAAGAAAGGTTTTTTTCTTCTGTTTTGGAAGCAGAGGACTGTCACTGTACTAAATTTCTTGGCCTCTCATTGGGTCACCACAAATTTTCTAGTAGCTAAATTTCTTAGATATTTTCCAAAAAGTTGAGGCTGCCAGGTAAGTAGCTCCAGGGTCAGAATCATTATATTACATATTAATTTGTACAATTAACACTATATTACGACTCTGTATCAGAAATTAAAAGCTTATCTAAAACAAAATAATTATGGACAAAATATATTGTGTCTAGAAATTAAGTGAAGGAAATTATCTCAAATTTAGTTTAAATCTAATTCTCAAACACTTACACTTTGGTCAAAATTCTGAGCATGTAGTAGATATATGAGACATTCACGGGAGCACAAAGATAAAGGAATTTTACAATGAAAATGGAATTCTGTAGGTTTTTCCAAAGAGAGAGACTACCCAGCACACACTGGTTCTCATCTGGCCTTTTCACCATGGCTGGCACCTCTGCACTATCCCACCACAGCTTCAGGCGCTCGGGCCTGGCCCAGCCTCTGCCTTCTTCCCAAGTGCGAGCTCAGTGCAGAAAATGCCAGCAGCGACCCTGGCTCTCTTCCGAACTCCTCTGGGACGTGCGGTGTCTGCCAGGCTCACACACCAATCGCCGGTCTCCCAGCTCTCAGCGCCGACGGGAGAGCCCTGTCACCAATGGCAGCAGGCGGGTGGGACTTCCGCCATCACTTTCGGCTGAGCGGCCACCATCTCAGCACAGACAGAGGGCCCTCACCGGGACTGAGGAGTCCACAAACTTTGAGCTCAGGAATACTTGCAAGCAGAAATAAAAGGATGACAAACCAGCTAGAAGCCAGGCTGGCAAGGGCCAGGAATCCACACAGCCCCGCAAAGCTCTTAAAGAAAAGCAATCGAGAAGCCGTCAGGGTCATGGATTCTGTGCCTCTTTACCGCCAAGGCTGGTCCTGAAGCTCCCCCTGGCCTGGGTTCAGGGTAGCCCTGTGCCAAAGGGACAGCTAGCACCGGACAGCGCAGCTCTGATTACCCCAGTGTCAGGCCTGGTGCCCGGCGGAACAGCCAGCACTCACCTGTGCTAAAGGATCCAGAAAGTGCTCATTCTGGGTCTGACTTGGGTCTCTCCTCTCACACCAGACACACAAAACCAAGGCCTCTGCACAGACTCCAAGTCACAGAACTGACAAAATAACACCAAGTTTTAGCATTCTTTAAAATCTAACACACTAAAATCAGACAACTGCCCTAAAGCTGCTTTTCCACAGAGACCTGAACCCTGTTCTGTCCTGCAAAGCAGGCCATCTCCACAGGCCTCACCCAGCTCACAACCAGAGCACAGACCTAGGGGGTCATATGGGCCCCCAGGACCCCATTACACTGCTAGGGACCCCTCCTATGGCCTTGCTGCTCCCACCAAAACCTGTTGCTGCCTTAAAACTATATTCATAAGAGAGTATCTTGTATAAGTTCAGGTCAGTGACCCATATGCCTGAAAGGATGGGGAAATACACCCCGGAGGAGTGGACACTGCACCCCTCAAAAACTCCTGGTCTGCAATCCCCAGGCCCCTGAATAGCCCTATGGTTCACTCTGCCAGACAGAAGAGAAAGAGAGAGGCCTACTGAGGCCTGGAGCCCAGACCCAGTGCAAACAACACTACTGGAGGTCCACAGCAAATTGGCCAGCTGGAAACCTGGACCCAGCCAGACGCCCAACAACACTGAACCTGGTCCCTCAAACTCCAACCCAGTCCAGCCCCACCCTGAGACCCCAGTTGTTCCCCAACCCGGTTCCAAGAAACCCCAAAACCCGGTCCAGCGACCCCACCCTAGAGTCCAATCCAACCAACCCTAACCCCCCAGATTCAGACCCTGGCCCCTGTCCACTCTCAACCTGGCTCCCCGCGGACCTACACCTCTCCCTGACGTTAATCCCGAGATATCCACCCATGTTGACCCGGGCCCACGCCGACCCAGACCCCAAATCTCTCCACTCTTCACTCCCAGCCACCCTCCACCATTCCGAGACCCCGACCCCTCCTACCCTCATCCCCGCACGATCCTGCACCCCACACCCCC
>RJWH01008212.1:0-32597 GCA_004363575.1 Solenodon paradoxus
CATGATCCCTGCCCAGTCCTGCCTGATCTTCAGTAAAGACTTAATCATAAGCAAACATATTTTAAAAAATTAAAAATTGCGAAAGACTTGAATACACATGTCACCAAAGAATTGAATAGACATTTTGTCAAAGAAAACATATAAATAGCCAATGGGGATATGAAAAGGTAACCAGCATCACTAATCATCAGGGAAATGTCAGTCAAAATCACTTCACACCTGTTAAGATGACCATTATTTTAAAAAATGACAAGCATTGTTGAGGATGTGGAGAAATGGAAACTCTTGTTCACTGTTGGTGGGATTGTAAAAGAGTATAGTCACTATGGAAAACACAATGGCGTTTTCTCAAAAAGTTAAAGATAGAATTACCATATGATCCAACAACCCCAATTCTGGGTATTTATCCAAAAGAAATGAAATCAGGATCTAGAAGAGTTATCTGTATTTTCATATTCACTGCAGCACTATTTAAGATTGCCAAGATATGGAAACAACTGTCCACAGACAGACAAAATGTGGTACATACATACAATGGAATATTATTCAGCCTTTAAAAATAATGGAACTCTGCCATCTGTAACAGCATGAATCAACTTTGAGAACACTATGCTAAGTGAAATAAGTCAGTGGTAGAAAGACAAATACTGCATGATTCCATTTATATGTGGTAGCTAAAATTGTCAAATTCAAGGAAACAGTAAAAGGATAGTTGCCAAGGGCTTGGGCGTTGGGAAGAAAGGGGAGTTGCTGTTCAGGGTAGTGAAGTTTCAGTTATACACACTGAATAAGGTCTAGAGACTTGCTCTACAACATTATGCTTATCATCGACAATACAGTATTGCAAACTTAAAAACCTGCTAAATAGTAGATCTCATGTTAAGTGTTCTTATCACAATAAAAAGAAAGAGGAGCATACCAGGCTCTGCTTTAATTAACTATCCTACCTTGAACAAATTAACCCCCTTGTGCCTCAGTTTTCTCTCTAAAATGGGGATAATCATGCCTGTCTCACATGGTATACTCAGAAGTAAACGAATTTTGGATGTAAAACAAGTAGAAAAGTGCTTAGCACATAATAAGCAGTCAATGGTAGCCATTATTAAAAAAGGGAAAAAGAAATCTCCCAGCACAGTTGCATATAAAGGGTTTGATAAAATGAGCAAATACATTAAGAATAATTGAAACTAGTTTTTAAAATATCATATATTGTTACAAATATAGAAAGAGAGAAAACAAGAATAAACCCTGTGCTGGATGGAATATATCAGTGAACTCATAGTTAAATAAACAGACAGATGACAGATTGGTCTAGGATAGATAGATGATAAGTAGACAGATAGATATAGATGATAGATATAGATGATAGATAGATAGATAGATAGAAAGATAGAGATAGATGACAGAAATATAGGTGAGTGGGTGGGTAGGTGGGTGGGCAGATGGATAGATAGTGTGTGTGTGTGTGTGTGCATATATAAGGATGGAAAGAAAAGTCTAAGTCTACAAGGGAAGCCTCTGGTAAGACCAGGGACAAGCAACACACTGATAGCAATATCTCCACTTACTGCCCAGATTTGCTTTCTAAATATAAATTTCCCCTAAAAGGATTCCTCAGAAAAATGGCTGATTTCAGGACTGGGTAATGGACAGCACAAGATGAGCCTAGAACATGTCATGTCAGAAAGTAAGGAAATGCTTGACAAATGATAGGGACATGGAAAGGGGCACAGAATGCAAACTAGAAGGGCCTCTCAGTGACCAAATCTAGGACTGCTTGAGCATCAACGTAAACCATGAAAATAATGGATTAACCCACTGAAAAAATAGAATTTTGATGTTTACCATTCCAAATAATTTTCCCCCAACATATTATTTACAAAGAATGGCCTGATAGTGGAAAATCCTGGTACATACTACTTCAGTCAAGTGACCAAAGTGGACTCATCAGCAATAGGACACACCGAAGTTGCACTCCACTTTACAGAATGAAGAGTACAGTGTTACTTCTCTGACAGTATTGCCAAAGTTGTGTAACCTGGAGCTAATTGTAAGGAAACATCTGACAAACTCAAATTGAGAGATATTCTCCAAAATAATTGGCCTGTAGCCTTCAAAAGTGCCAATGTATTAAAAACCAATGAAAGACCAATATTCTAGACTGAAGGAGTTGAAGAGGACATGATGACTAAAAAGTACTGTATGGTTCTGAACTGGACTCTTTTGCTAAAATAGACCATTTGGGGTCAACTGATGAAACTTGATCAGGTTCTGAGGATTAGGTGTTAGTAGTCTATTAATGTTAATTCCTGATTTTGATGGTTGTGTTTTAGTTGGATAGGAAAATATCTTTGTTGGCAAAAAAAACCCCACTAAATTATTCAAGGGTAATGGTGCATCAGGTTGGTAACTTACTCTTAAATGATTCAGGGGAAGAAACACCAGGGTATTCTGTATTGTACTTCCAACATTTCTGTTAAGTGTGTGATTGCTTCAAAATAATAATAATAATAATAAATGAAAAGACTGTCAAGGTCAAGAAAGGCAAAGACAGTCCAAGGAACTATTTCAGATTAATCAAGGTGAGAGAGAAATAGCAAATATCATGTGTGATCCTGAATTACATACTGGAACTCTCCCTCCACCAAAAAAAAATATTTTTGCCACATAGAATATTATTTGCACAATCAGAGGACTATGAATATGGGCCTGTAGGCTACATAATAGCATTCTAACAATATTAATTTCTCAATTTTAATACTTTCATTGAGCTTATGTCATAGAAATATTTTGTTCTAAAAGAGACATCCTGAAATATTTAATGAAACATCATGGCCAAAATTTACTCCCAGATGGTTCATGAAAAAGAAATATGCACATATATTGAAAGGAAATGATAAAGCAAATTAATAAAAATGTTAACAATAGGGAAAACAGGGTGGAAGGGGTATGGAAGCTCTTGAAACTTCTCTGTAAGTCTGAAATAATTTTATAATAAAAAGCTACTAAAAATTCACATACCCTTTGTCCTACAATTCCTCTGCTAAAAAGTGCCTGACACATATGTAAAGAGATTCATACATGGGGTTTAATGCAGCACAATTTGAAACAGCTGAAGACCGAGGTCCAAGAAATTTTCCATTGATAGAGAGGCCTTTCCATATCATGAAACACTATGTAGCTGTTAAAAATAAGGAGTGAATCACCTCATACCCATTGTTACTACTAAAAATATAGTGTCAGTGAGGATGTGGAAGAATCTGAACCATTTGTACATTGTTGTTGGAAATGTAGGTGTTGGCAATTACTATATAAACAGTATAAAAGTTCCTGAAAAATTAAAATTAGAACTACCATCTGATCCAACAATTCCACTCCTGGGTATCTATCCAAAAGAAATGAAAGCCGGGTCTCGAAGAAATATTAGCAAAACCTTGAACAAGGCAGCACTATTTACAATAGCCAGGAGATGGAAGCAACGCAAATGTCCATCACAGGATGAATGGATAAGTTAAATGTGATACATACATACAGTAAATATTATTCAATATTAAAAGGGAAGGAAATTGTCACGTTATTACATGAATGAACCTTGAAGACAATCTACATGAAAGAAGCCCATCACAAAAAGACAAATACTGTATGATTCCACTTAAATATGATATGTAAACTAGTGAAATGCATGGAATCAAAAAGCAGAATGTTTATTACTGGGAGCTGGGGGGAGGAGGGAAAAGGGAATTGTTAAGTGGTCATAGTGTTTCAGATTTGCAAGATAATGAAAGTTCTGGAGAACTGTTTCCCAACAATATGAATTTACTTAACACTACTGAACTTAAAAGTGGTTAAGATGGTTTTATATTTGAGTTTTTTTTTTAATCACAATGTTAAAAAATGAGCAAATGTAGATGTTCTGCTATAGGAAGATCTTTACGAGAAAGATCGACAATTGAAAAAACCAAGGTGAAAATGGTGCCTACGCCATGACTCTGTGTGTGCGCAATCATGTGGATCTAAGAGAGGATTCATGGGTGCATTTTTCCTGAAAATTTCTGGAAGGAAGCTGATAACAGTGCTTCTGGGAAGGAGGCTGGGTATTAAAGAGGGGGATTAAAGAAGAGGAAACCATTTGTACTTCATGTTACTTTTCTTTTAAAGGAAAGGTACAGTCAGGAATGAAGGTGAGTAGGCAGATAGGAAGAGAGAGGAAGAAGAATCATTTCTTTTTCTTGTGGTTGTTCGTCTTGGTTGCTCCCTGCAGCCCGCAGCCTGGGGATGTGGCCCTGAGTCACTGGGATGCATGTGGACTGCACTCAGCTGCAGGAAGTGAACCCAACCATTACTCTACCAGGGTGGGCCTGACTTTTAAAAGTTTATACTGCTATTTTTCCTTACCATGTGCATACATTATACTTACAACAGATGGTTGACATTTATATAATGACTCATATTGAGTGCTTATAAGGTGGCAGACATTGTTTTAAGCATTTACATAGTGTAGCCTACTTAACCTGTAAAATAACTCTATGAGGTAGATCCTTTATTAGTATTACAGCATCTTGGGGAACTGAGTCTCAGAGGGTTAAATAATTTGGCCAAAGTCACACATGGTAAGGACACCTTGATTCTAACTCTGGCAATCCGACTCTGAATCCTACTACTTACCTTAGCCACTTTTAACTGCCACTTTATGCTGCCTATATAAAAAGGAGCCACATCCCTTCCTTTTGTTAAAGATAAATAAATGAAAAATATTTAATAAATATATGCGTATATAAATAAATCATAACTATATTTAGTGATTTATAATAATTGATTTATTAATCAGGGTATCTATTTGTTATAAATATATATATACTAAATGTATGTATTCTTATTATAAACACTATGCATGTTCACTACGTGTTAAAGAAAAATTCATTAGCGATTAGCCTTTTTGGTATATGTCTTCCCCCCACCTTTATATATGTGCTGTTTTTCAGCCTTGTTGAGATTAGATTGTACATATAATTTTGTCTTCTGCTTTTCTTCCTCTCCATATATGTCATTTTCCTTTTAAGTGATCTCTTCTCAAGTCCTCTTATAAATAATCATAGTGTTTGTAGAACTGGTAATCAGGGCCCCAGATTTGTTTTAGAGAAAAGCAGAATCATAAAATCCTTGGAAAAGAAAAACATGGAAAAAAGATGGAATGAGGAAAATATGACTTTATAATTACTCTGAAATGGCTTCTATTTGCTTCTTCATGAATATGAAAATCTAAATTTTGTTTTCTAATTATTTCTATATTTTATTTTATTTTATTCTATTCATGTTTAGACATTTTTGGGGGGTCTGTATGCTTAAGTGACTGTATCTGGGGAACAGTAGGATATTTTGGAAATTCTTCTAGGAATCTAATTTTAGGAAAACCAAAAGAAGATTACTACTCTTTAGAACTATTTTGTTAGGGATGGTGAGTCCTAGAATATTATAATGTGAGACCCAAAGTATAGGAATTATCCGTTTTTTGAAAGGGGAAGTAATGATATCTTACAGGGACTATACTGTTTCTGACTATTTCTTTAATGAACCTTGTTGAAATTAATTTGAGAATTTCTACCAAGTATACAGCTGAAACATAGGTAATTTCTTTCTTAGTACAGTATTTCAAAGTTTCTAATAAATATATACTTATCAGTCCATCAGTCCATCATAGGTAGAGATTCATGAGAGAATTTCATTATAGCTTTCATAAATCTGACATAACTTACCTAGCCCAATTCCTCCTCATTTTACAGATGGGCAACCTGAGCCTCAGCGAAGCAAATCAATCACTTATAGGCCATATAGCTGCTGAAGGCAGAGTCCAGACTCAATCTAGTTCTCCTCAAAACAAAAACCTACTCTTAAACATTGGCAATAGAACTGAGGTTACCAGTACGGAAGGGGGGCGGGGGTGGGGCGGGATGGGAGCAAGTGGTGGTGGGGTCCAATGGACAGTGGGGGAGGACTTTTGTAATTTGGCGTGTTGACATACATTTGATGAAGATGAACCTGTACATATGGGCTTGCATTATCTTGTAAATCAAAGTTACCTTGGTAAGTATTAAAAAAATCTAGTTTTCCTGATTCTTAGGCCTCTGTTTTATAAAACTCTGAAACCCTTTAGAATCAATTAATTAATCATTATAAGAACTCAGTGAAGTAGGTTAGTGTTATTTATTCTGACTTTTGAGTCATTTACTGAAGAAGTGACTAGATGTCTGTAAGCCCAAACTGACTCTACTATAATTAAACATGCTTTTAATCACTCCAAAAAGAACAGGCTATTAAGTAGGCCTGTCAGCTTAGGAGTTAGCTTTCAGTTTCTTGTGCCACCAGTTTAAAGATCACCACTTCTCACCTGGCATCTTAAAGTCCTTTTGCAGTCTGCATAAAACCTGTATTTGCTTTGTAAAATTAAGGAGCTACATAGTCATTAGATTAACTGCATCTCAGTGCTTCTCCGGGACTCTCAGCTAATGAGTGGGGGAGGGAAGCACAGCTCCTCTGGACTTGCATCAATTATTAGAATACATCCATCGGCTTGTTGGTTTTCCTTCCAAATGACTTCCTTAGGTTGCAATTTCTTCTCCGCCCTCTTTGCTACATAGAATAAGCAGGCGATGCGCAATAGATTTCTTTATGTAATTTATTATGGTAATTATTATCTGAAGATGATCAAATAATTTGCTAAAGCAGATTATAATTAAGGTTTGCACAGACGACTCTTTAATCGTCAAAACAAATGAGTTGGAATTTTCAGCTGAAGATTTGACATGAAGGGATTGTATTACAGACCCAGGGAACAGATACATTGGGAGCTCAGGGCTTCTTGTCTTTCCTTTCTCAAATATTTCTTCCTTCTAGTATTCACTGCTCTCCTGCTGTCTGCTTTGGCATTATACCAGAGTTTGTCCTTTCCAAAAAGTAACTCTAAGTGCCAAAAGTGTTTCCTGCCACCATGAAAATGCCAGGCTCTCAGTGCCCTGATGTCAGCCAGCAGGAGTGGAGGGATTACAGAGAGAGCTGAGAGGAAACTAGGAAAGCACTTCATTTTATTTTTGTGATGGGGAAACCAATGCTTAGCATGGCATCATTACATGCCCCAGGTAAATAGCAGAACTGAAATTCAAATACCCTGAAGAATGATTGAAACTAGATGAGTCTTAGATTCCTCCCCAGTCAAATGGAAATCAAGATGCTTACTAGGTTACTATGAAGATCGAATATGACAAAAGAAGTAAAAATCACTTTTAAAACTGCAATGTGGTCCATCTCCCTTAATTTCTTCTATTAAGCTATGCTGCTTTCCTTATGCTAAATGTTAATAACTAATAAATGCTAGCAGGTGGCTCTTCCAAGTGGGAGTTACATTTTGAAAGAGGAGATCCTGAGGACCCATCTAACCTTGGAGGGAAAAAAAAATGGACAGAGAATCATTCTAGCTGCCCCTCAAGTCCCTTATTCATGAAGAGCCTTGGATTTTAATAGAAAGAACAGAGGCCAAGGAGTGAAGAACTTTGTGAAGGATATGAAAAACTGCCCACACAATAGTTCTAGAATCTGGGGTGGGGTTTGATGATATTAACTTAAGAGTCCCTTTTCACACAGAAATGCTCTAATTGTGTGATTCTAATGCATTCATTTTTCTAATAGGCAGTCCTATTTATGTGCTCTTCCAGCATCTTACAGACTGCTAGTCGGATCATACTTTGTATATATTTTCATTTATATAATTGCCATAAAATATTGTATAAGTTTGAAGTGTACTGTGTCGGTTTGATTTCTCCTGATCTTAAAAAGAAAAAGGAAAAGGAAAAGGAACCCAACACACTCACACACATGCAAAACACTTTAACAAGTTGGGTTTTTTCCTTTTAAGTTAAAGTAAACATAGAGGAAAAAGGCCCTTACCTCTGGTCCTTAAACTGCCAGCCTTCATGGAATGATTGGAATATTTTTCAATGAGACATGGCAAGGGAGGAAATCTCAGTCTCAGTCCCCGCCGGCTCCTTTGCCCTGGGCTGTTTTCCTGAAGTTGGAGGGCTCCATAGTGGAGGTGGAACAGCTAGAAATGAGGTTGAACAGGCAAGGCCAGATCACAAAAAGTTTGAAATGTTATACCATGAGGTTTAGATCTTCTCCCTAAAGCACCGAGGGACAGAAGTAGAGTAGAAAGGGGTTCGAAGTTGGGAGAGGCCTTTTGGGTTGGGGTGTGGTGACGGGATTACATCTGTGTTTTAGGATCCACTCTGCTTCCTGGTGTAAAATGAATGAAGAGAGGAGTATTGAGACTAGCCAGGAGGGTGCAAGCCTAGAGGCCAGGTGCCCATTTAGGAGGCTCTTTTGCACTTGTTGCAAAAAGGATGAGGACCTGAGCAAGGCCGTGGTAGCAAGCAGAGATGGAGAGATATGTAGGACAGAATGAGCAGGCAAAGAGGTCTTGATAGAAGAGAGTGAAATTAGCTTATACCCTCCCACCTCCAAATGAAATCCAAAGCAATAGTATCTGCTAATCAAGTAGAAACAGAATCTTGTTTGATAGCAGTAGCAGTGAGAAATAGCTGTGGGCCAGAGGACAGTAAATCTAATATGTGTCAACTATGGGCTATGCGGGCAAGAATGCAAATGCCATCTTAGGGACCTCCAGCAGAAAAGCCCAGTGTCTAGACATGGGACCTGACCATCCTGGTCTGTTCTACGCAGAAGAGTCTGTGTCCTAGGGTTGGGGGATGGAGGGGAAGAGAGACTCAATTCTGGTCACCTTCCATTTTCAAAAGCTATAAAGGAGTTGGCGTAAACTCAGAGAGACTTGAACTCAGGTCTTTAGAGCAATAGGGGCTGGAAGAACTGTGGGATCAGAAGTTTATCTTCAAATTGTTGAACCACTGTTGGGGGAAGAGGGGCAAAACTGGCTTTGCAAAGGCTCCAGCTGGCAGAACTTAGCAGGTGGACCATTTCACTCAGTCTCAACCCATGAAATGGGAGACCTAAGTGATGTCCACGGTGCCAGTCCAAGTCTCTGTAAGTTGTTCAGCTCAGAGGATAGGGATCTTATAGATGTAGGCCTACCATATTTTTTTGAGACAAAAATGGGACATTGGGATGGCTGGCAACCAAGAGCAGGGAGGAGATGGAGCAATCTGAGCTGGTGCAGAGAAGCCAGGCCAGCAATAAGTAAGTGTGATGGACATCAGAGATCATATAGCAGTGACTAGTGATGGGATGGGACTTCATACAAAACGCAGGTGCCAGGGCTGGTGCAAGGAATTGTGGCACCTCAGGTGAAAATAAAATTTGGCGTCCCTATAAGCCCTGCTTTAAATGTCCTGCCTAAAGTATATGTTGTTTTAACCATCGCAGTGCCAGAAATCCCCAATAACCCCTATTGTGCCAGAGATAATCCCTCACAGTTCCAGATACAGCCACCATCCTACTTACCTCCTGCTAGACCATGCTGTGATGTTCTGCTCCCTTTGAAGAAACAGGAACAGATGTGGTGGTGGCGGGGTGGAATCCTCTTCACTCCGCGGAACAGCAGTAGTGACCACAGCCAGCTGCAGTCATGCCTGCAAGGACCACCTTTAATGTAGGGCAAAGGGGCAACTGCTTTGGCCCCCCCCTCCCCACCCAACAGACTGGGCCTGGGACAACTCAGCTGCTCCTTTTGCCCTACTTAAAGACAACTCCGGTTTATCAAAAACGGAACAAAATTGACATTTATATTAAAACAAAAGGACAGTTGGGAAACATGAAAACTAACTGGTACCGCCGCATTTAAAACAGTATTATGGTAAGCCGATATAGATGGGACAACAAACAAAAACAAACCCCGAAACCCCAAACAAAAGCCATCAGTGCAGAGATAAAGTCAGTCGATGACCTTGGCGGTTCTTGCTGACCCTGTATGCGGAAGATTTGACCAAGTGGGTGTACGTTTCTCAGCAGTCCTGCTCAGGGACGGGGTGGACCACAGTACCTCTCTCGTTAGCCTTCTTATGCTCGTTTATTCCAAGGCGTGGTGGCCGCCAGACCAGGTGAACTGCAGCCTCTAAATTCTCGTAACTTGGTGCGGGGGTTGAGGGAGCCTGAGTAAAGCCTCAGAGTCCTCCGGCGTAACCCGCTTGGGGATAAACTTTGACTGCGGCTTTAGCGAACAAGGGGGCGGAGTCACTCGAAGGGTCCTCAGGAGAAGGCGATTGGCCCTGGGGGAATCCAAGGGGCGGGACTAACCCATTGTTGCCATTGGTCCTGACGGCAAGTTGAGGGATGGCAGCGAGGGGGGGCGGAGCCCACGAGGGGAGGCAATCGGTTTGGCCGGAGCCCACCGAAGGGAGCGGGTTGGCTGCGCGGCGAGCCGGCCGCCGGGAGCCGGGAGCCCGGAACCGGGAGGCAGCTGCGGCGAGCTCGCCAGGGCCGCAGCGGGGCGAGGGGAGCACGGGGCGTTGGCACCCGGGCGCGCGCCTGCGTCGCTGACTTGGATGCGGCGGGGACGCTTCCGCCCCCGTACTCTCATCGCGAACCATTCAACAGCTGGCCTCGCGGACAACAATCCCTGAGAAGTTCCGGGAACCCTGACGGTTGCGGAGGCTGGAAAGGGGCGACGGCGGCGGCGGCGGCGGCGGCGGCGGCTTTCCCGTTATCTCGGCGGAGACCCTGGTGGAGACGCTACTGCTTCTTAGGTTCCCGGTAAATGCCCTCCGCCCTGCTCTCAGAGAAGGCAGCCACGTCCCGCTGCGTCTCGGCCGGCTGGCCGTCTTGGCCTACGGAGACTGTGGTGCCTCGCAGACGGGGCCACGCCGGACTCCTGGTGGGGATTGGGGAGGGGATGCGCGCAGGGAACCCGGGTCGCCCGCCTGCCCCCTGGAAACCCTGCAGGTTTGCTGGCGATGCACCGAGGCTCTTCCCCTGGTCCTCTGCCTTCTCTCTAGAGCTGCCGCACATCCTCCGGCCCTGACGCCGCACTAGGGGGCGCTCCGACAGCTGCTCCCGCCGAGGTCACTGGAGGCATACCCCTGGGGTATGCGGGCACTGGCATCCCCCCGCTAGTGGGAACTGAAGGTGCCCTCTCTGGTTCGACCCACACGCCCAGGGTCGGGTCGCTGGACTTCCCCATCCCTGCTCCGGCTGCTGCACTATTTACTTGGAGTAGTGCAGGGATCCACCGCCTCTGCACCCCTAGTGACCCAGTCCTAGGTTTCGGGGGCTTGTCAAGAATCTGGGCTTGTTGTTTGCGCGCGGATGGAGTAAAACCTTTTCCAATCCGACTAGGAGAGCGGGGCTCACCCACAAGGCCCGGCCGCGGGGTCCTGAGCTTGCACTCGGGCGCAGTGAGGCAAGGGCGAGAAGCAGGTTGGAGAAACTGCCTTCCCCGCAGCCGGCCGAATGGTGTAGTCTTGGCCCTTGTCCTTTGCTTTCTTTGCCTTTGCCCTGCATTTTGTGATTTTATTTAAAGCCGGCCACTATCGGAGAACTTTTGAATGGCGCTGACTTGAGTGATTTGTATTAGAGCAAACGTGAGGACTGTCTACCCCTTGGGCCTTTTCCTTTTCTCTGTGTCTTTTCTAGATCGAGAGTCAGGTCTCAAAGACCATGTCAGTTTTGCCCCTGTCTCTGATCTAACTTTTGAACTTTGCGCTGTGGGAAGAGTGCACACTCGGGCAGCTGGATTGGCAGGGCTCGGTCTTCATGCTGAGAAACCCCCTCTTTGGGATGATATAAGTTGGCACCTCTCAAGTTCTTTGCTGTTATTGTTTGTTTTTTTAAAGAAAGTGACATTCCAGGAGTGACATTTTTTTATGCCATGAATTTTTTTTGTTGTTGTTTCGGAGGGAGTGGCTCAAAGCCTGGAGTAACTTGAAACAGTAACTTGCATGAAGGTATTTTGCCTGTGTCTCTTGTAAAGAGTACAGAGAAAAGTGACAAGTGGAATAGGCCTGCTGGAATAGCTTACCCCCAGGCACCCCAGCCATCATGCATCTCAGAGTGTGGATGGGACTGACTTGAAGTGCAGTGGCATTAGGGAAGGGGGTACAGGGCCTGCAGAGGCCATCTTGACTAGAGTCCTGGTCCTGAGCTTTCCATTTAGTCCCAGTCAAAGATCACACCCGCAGTGTGGCCCTTTTGACCTGGTTTCCCATCATTCACTCATGTAAAGGATTTGGCCATTGACCACCTTCTTGTGTCACCTCCAGTTTTAAAAGAATGAGGCACATAGAGATTTGGAGATATGGCAGTAGTGGTGGTGGCAGTGGGGTGGAGGTGAGAGAAAGAGGCTTGTTTCGGATGTTGAAGTGACTACCACTGAGACTGGCTATACGCTCATCTTCCCAGCATGCATTCCTGTCTTTGCAAGAGAGTGGGACTTTTGCTGAGTTGTTTCAGGGGTAGTGGGCATTGGGCAACTCTCTGATTTGGTATCTGTTGGGTCTCTTTGAGCTCTGTCTTATGTCTACTATGCTCCTGGAACTTTAGAAAGCTTTAAAGCTGAACTGGGGACTGAAGTAGACCGCTGCCTGCAGCACAGCTGGACAAACATGGGCTGCATGGAATCCTGGGGTTCTTTGCTCAGAAGAGACAGTGTTAAGGGCTGGCACATTTGTGGGAGAGGAAGGTCAGCCTTAATAATAATAAGGGCTCACAGCACTTAGTGGCAGAGACTTTCCTGGCATCATTTCACTTAATCTTTCAAGAACTCTGTAGGGTAGATACCAACTGAAGCTCAACGAGGTTAGGCAAACCACCCAACTGGTCAGGAGCAGAGGTGAGATTTAAACCTGCGTCTGCTTGACGTCAGCCCTTGAGCTTGAAAGCATTTTGCTTTTTACTCTCATAGAGAAGGTTTCATTAAAGAGGCAGGGTCTGAACCAGGCTCTGAAGGGTGGGACTTACATAAAGAGAGAGGACACTTGGCTGATGGGTTTGATACTTTTGAGTTTAAAGGAACTAGAGGGAAGACTGGCCCAACTAGGTTGGGGGAATGGACACAGGGACATAATCAAATATAAGGCTGGTGAGGCGGGGTAGAAATATTGAGAATATTGGAGCAAACCAGGGCCTGGAAAAATCAGTACCAATCACTTGGGTGCCCTGCCTGTGCCCTGAGATTATCCCCGCCTCCTGCCTTCTTGAGAACTTTACCCAGGTGTCAGTATATTCAACTCAGTTTTGGATTTCCAGGACCCTCGGGGAACTCCAGGTGCCTGTAACCAAACAGACTCCTGGGTTCAATGTCCATAAGGAGCAGCAAGCTAGAGGAGGAACCCCAAATTCAGCACCAGAGGGCTATGCAATGGAATTAGAGGTCAACATTGGAAAAATCAAAAGCTCTCCATAGAAGCCAGGACTTCCAGCTGCTTTAGAAATGCCGGAAGACTTGGTCTGTATTTCACAGAGGGGAAGGCAGTGCTATGTCGCACTGACTCTGTGGTTGGGATTCAAGGGCTCCGTATCCCCGCCAGTCGTGGGACCTAGCTAACTGCGAGGGCCCAGACCGCTACTCGAGGGAAACCAACTCTACCCGAGAAGATTCTAACTCAGGATTGGCCCCTTGTCTTATGAAATTTGGGAGTCCTTGGACGTGCAGTAGGAGAAACTGAAATGCACTCTTCAGAACTACACAGGGACGCTGTGGACATAACTGGGGAAGGGCTGGCTGCTAGGTACTAAGCATTACCTTTTGGTGCTACCTGGGCTCTGGTACCAAGCTCGCTCTGCTCAGACCCTAAAGAGACAGTCTGGTGAGCCTTGCTGGGATCCTTCATCCTTTATTTGGACTCAGATTTTCTGTCGGCTGAATACTCACTGTTTATAGGATCTGGGTCGAAATGAGGAAGAGAGAAAAACTGCTCAGAAGCGAGAACCTGAAAAGTCGCATGTTAAAAGTGTTATTCTGGAAGTCCCTGAAGTCGCTCCACGTGTTCTAGGTGAACAGGAACAAGCCATTCAGTGTTGGTATTGGTGGTGGAGAGTTATTCACTGTGTAGACCTGTCAGGCACTGGGGGACATTTAGCATCTCTGCTCCTCTGCTTACATGGCGGTGGTGTCCCACTCTATGCCAGTTATTGTGACAACCACAATCAACTCTTCTTAGGCATGTCCCAACACTCTGGAAGGGAACAGTACTGACACATTTGAAAACCACTGAAGCATATTCCTAGAAATGTTAGCTCTCATATCATGTGTGGGAAAACCATTGTCACTTATCTGTGACCACAGTAGTTTATGTTTCTAATAGTATTTGCCATTTTCTTCTTCAAAGTCCAGTTCATTGTCCTAACTTCTTTCTTTCCAGACTCAGTTCTTTCATGGGGACTCATCACTGTAGCCGCCAATGTGTCTTAAATGGAGTAGATGCTTAGTAGGTACCCTGAGTCGGTATTCACTGATGAATATTAAAATCCCTGCCTGAAAGAGCGACAAGTCTGGATTATTGTTTCACTGGTTGTCTTTAGGTGCTACTATTGGTATTGTTAATGTGGAAGTAACACCTCTTAAATGTAGTTGATGAGCAAATTCTCTCTTTTAGGTAAAATTGAGCACTAAGTTCCAATGATGTACCAGGCACTGCTCTAGGCTCTGAGGATAAAATGATGAACCAGATAGTCCCTGCTATCATGAAACTTAGACTGGGAGGCGGGATAACAAACAGGTTAACATACATGCTAAGTTGATGTGTTCAGTTTTACGGTGAATATCGAATGGGTTGATAGGCTAGGATATGACAGGAATGGCAGCAAGTGTTGTTTAAGATAGTGTTTAGGGAAAGCTGCCCCCAGGAGGTGACATGTAAGCCCAATCTGAAAAATGAGCAGCCAACCAAAAGAAAATCTTGGAGGAGAGAGCACTTCAGCCAGAGGGATCCTCAAGTTCAAAGGCCCTGAGAATGAATGTGATGCACTTAAGGAGTAGTATGAAGGCCAGCGTGTCTGGGAAGAAGAGAACAAGGGCAGTGACGAACAATAGAAAATGAGTGGAAAGAGATGGCTGCGCACATCTTGAAGGTAAACAGTTTGGATGTTTTTCAAAGCATTATGGGAAGCCATTGGAGGGTTTTGAACAGAGGAGTGACTCCATGTGACTTTTGTTTTTAAAATACCATGTTATAGAATAGAACTGAAACCCCAGAAATAAATCCACACATTTATATTCAGTTTATTTACTACAAGGGAGCCAAGAGCCCATGATGGAAAAAGGAAAGTCTCTTCAACAAGTGGTTTTGGAAAAACTGGATTGCCACATACAGAAGAATGAAACTAGATCACTCTCTAATACCATACATAAAAATTAGCTCAAGATGGAGTAGAGATTTAGATGTAAGATTAGAAACCATAAAATACTTAGAAGAAAGCATAGGCAATACTTTCTATAACATTGGCCTTAGTGATGTCTTTGGGGACTCAACTCTAACGACAAGGGAAGCAGACAAAAATCAAAAAGCCTATATCAAACTAAAAAACTTTTGTACCGTAAAACAACCAACCAACCAACCAAACATTACCATCAGAATGAAGCAACAACCAAGTAAATGGGAGAAGATATTTGCACATCATATATTTGATAAAGACTTAATATAAAAAATCTATAAAGAACTTATACAACTCAACAACAACCACACACAAAAAAACAATCTAAAAGAAGATTTGAATAGACATGTGTCCAAAGAAGACACACAGATGGCCAACAGGCACATGGAAAATCATTTATTATTAGGGAAATGTAAACCAAAACAACAGTAAGATACCAGATCACACCTGTGAGAATGGCCTATATCAAAAAGACTAGAAATAACAAGTGTTGGTAAGGATGTGAAGAAAGGGAACCCTTGTACACTGTTGGTGGGAATGCAAATTGGTGTAGCCTCTTTGGAAAACAGTATGGAGTTTCCTCAAAAAGTTAAAAACAGAGCTACCATTATGATCCAGCAATTCCACTTCTAGGTATTTATCTGAAGAATATGAAAGCACTATTTCAAAAAGATATATGTGGCCCTAGGTTCATTGCAACACTGTAATAGTCAAAATATGGAAACACTCTAAATGTCCATTGACAGATGAGTGGATAAAGAAGATGGGATATATGTACATGTATATATTCATGTGGTACATGTATATATATTTACATACACAATGGGATGCTACTCAGCTATATAAAAAGATAAAATCTTGTTATTTGTGACAACATGGATGAAACTACTAGAGGGGATGATGCTAAGTGAAACAAGCCCGAAGGAGAAAAACAAATACTGGATGATCTCATTCATGTATGGACTATAAAAGAAACAAAGCAAATGGACAGACAAAACAAACTAAAAGCTAACCCTTGGAGTCCAACAACAGAACAGGTTACTGGAGGGGAAGGGGGTGGTGATAGAAGCTATGGATAGTGAGTGTTCCATGTATGGTGATGGAGGACTATTAGAATTTCGTGGTGGGTATGGTGTGTTATCATATGCTTAATGAAGAGTAAGCCTGCATATTTACAACTGGTGTAAATCAGTGTTATTTTGATAAAAATTTGAAAATAAACATCATTGTTGGCTATTATGTAGCAGAGACTTTATAGGGTCTAGGCTGGAAAAAGAGACTAGTTAGGAAGCTGTTGCATGTTGGAGGCAGAGTGGAGCAAGGATGAAGTGGGAGCTGGCAGAATATCAAGGACACAAGGCCTGGAGCTCCTGGCGAAGGCTGCCATGGGAAAGCACTGGAGCAGTGTGCCTGTGACTGTTCACTCCCCAAAACAAGATGCAGTTATGTAGTTAGAGAGCAAAGAACTTCATAAGCAAATCTAGTGTAACTATAAACTTGCTGGCATAAGCTGCTTGAAACAATTCTGCGTATGAACTCAATAGATAGGTGGAAGGCAGAATGTTCAGGGCTCTCTGTCCATGAGACTGTTGGCCCCCTGACCCCAGCTTTCTGTTATCTTACTCTCTCTTGAATTTCTCAATATCCTGCGGTGCCCCCCTCCTTGCCCCTGTTCCCGGGAGGAGCAATCCCAGTAGTTCCAGTCATACAGGTTAGAGATAATGGTGGTAACTTGGACCTGGGAAGCAGCAATGAAGGATTTGTGATGTGAAATAAAGGTGGAAACATAACACTTGCTGAAGGATTTAATCTGAGAGGTAGAGGGAATAACTCCTGGTTTTGAGCCTGAGCAGGGGTGGAAGCTGACTGTACTTAGGGAGATCAGGATCCCTGGGTGGGGAGAGTAAGTTTGAGGTAGAAGACTGGTTTAGGGGATGTCAGTTAAAAGTGTGGGTGTCCCCCTGGTGGAGTAGTAGTTTGACCAGCCACCTCCAATCGGCACAGTCCACAGACATCCCAAGGACCTGGGCTTACATCCTGGGGCCAGGGAAACAACCAAGATGAACAACTAGATAAAATAAAGTGCTTCTTCTTCCTCGCTCCTCCTGATTCCCTGCCTCTGCTTATCTTCATTCCTTCCTACACATTTCCTTTTTTTTTTAAAAAAAAAAGGTGGGAGTGTGGTCATTTGAAGGGTCCTATATTAGCTATATTCCTATGACTTCCACTGCTGAAATGTGAACAAAACATTCACCTTGGAGACTTTGAAAAGGCATTTGAATATCAGTATAAAGGTTGGCTGCAGTTTTAACCTACATAAAATTAAATGCAAATTAAATCCACTTTAAGTTGCCATTATATACTAATAAAGGTAGCAGAACTAAAAATGATAATGACTCAAAGTGAGCAAGGCTGCAAGGGAATCAGGTATGCTTATACTGCTGATGATTCAATCAGTTGACGTAATCTTCCAGGAGAACAGTTTGACAATACGCAGTGAGTCACATAGATTTATTTCTGCCCTTTAACGTGGTAATATGTTTTGAGGAAATGCTGTTTAAAAGACGCGTGCATAGATTTCTGTAGTGATGCTCTTTCTCTAGCAGTCTCTAGACTACTAGTCCTGGGACTCTTTGAGAAAGAGTCATACTCTTAAAAATATTAAGGATTGGAATATGCAAATCCTCAGGGAGGGGAAGTGTCTAAGCCAATCCGTGATAACCCTATAGAGTTTCTGTAGAATTTCTCGCTATAGAGAATGTCTATAGAAATTGGCGTGAAAAATGAGAGCTATTCAATACGTATCAATATCTGAAATGGTTGCTAAAGAGGTGTCAACCCCAGATCATGATGACCCTTAAGTACAACTGTGGGAATCTCAGACGATGTTCATGCTAAAATTGTTAATATGCAGTTGTTTTAATCATTTCATCTACTGCTGACTTTGTAACCCTTTCTCTCTGGCAGTGTTCCCGGCTCAGGATGCCATGAAGCCATAGTCCACCATGAAGAGTTCACATGAACTGCAGCTTCTCCAGTCTTCCCTATCTTGATCACATTTTAACTATCAGGTATTGGGTAATAGCCTAGTCTATGGACTTGTATTCAAATAAGTTTACCTTGGGATTGCAGAAGGTTGGGAAACACTGCTCTTCCCAGAAACTGCTTAGTAATGCAAAACACTGTCCGGTGTAAAGGTTACTTTTCCCCTGTAGGTGGCGACTGGTGGGCAGGAATTTTGTTGGTAATTTTCAGATGGTCAAAATAAAACTCAGCAGCAAAACACTGGTGACTTCATGATATGTGTTTCCCACAGATGGCACTCTGAGTCGTCAGTGAGTGAGGCAAAAGTAGAGAAAGATGCTTACTCACGTTCCTTTAAATCCCTGGTAGCATTTTTATGTGAAGAGGAGAAAGTAATGAGTCTTCTTTAGCAGCATTATAATCAATTCGTTCAAGTATCTGTTGGTATTTCTGGCTAGAAGTAACTGGAGAAAGATATTCTACCACAGAAATGTTCCTGTTGTTAAGGAAGGGGCAAAAGACCAAAAGACTGGTCAGACAGGTCTGCCCACTGCTCTGTGTATATTTTAAAAACTAGCTCCCTCTCTGGCTGGCATAGAATGATTCCAGTTCGCTGCCACACAGAATTGTGCCAATGCATTTGCACAGAGGACCCAACAGAAACCTTTCTTCAGGTTAAGTGATTTTTACTAGCCTCGGAAGAAACAATTTGCTTTCACAAAAATGATCGTGTAAGGGAAACATTAGCAGGGTCTTTTAAAAACAGGAAATTCACTTTCCCAAAGAGATTAATAACCATGAATCCAGTTTTCATTTCAAGATCAAAATGTCCCATCCTAAACTTTAACTTGGGGTTAAAGATTTGCTTTGATTGGTGGTGGAAGAGATTCTGTCTCAGTAGGACTCTATTCTTTCGTGTTCAGAAATGTATCCATTTCTCCCAAGTTCCTTCCTTTCTGTCCCAAGTGCCCCCCGCCCCCAATGCCACCAATCAGCCCTTGAGGCCCACCTTAATTTGGAAATTTGTTTATTTGGAGGGTCTTATATTGGTTCTATTTCTGATTGCAACACAGAATGCTGTGATGTATCTTAATGATGTGATTTTAAAACTTTTCTAGACCTCACCATATGATTAGCCTTAATTTTAAAAATGTTGCTTGCATTAATGATGTATCAGAACCCATGAATGTTCATTCATGACTTCTTGATTGAAGAGCCAGGAGATATTTGTATTTGGTCAAGACTTCTGGGGATTCCACACTAGCCAGGAAACTGAAATTGGCTAGGTGGCTTTGACCCAAATACATTTTGGCTGCCTTGCTGACTATAAATATGTTGATATAATTTTATACATCTTAAATGCTTTCAAAATGACTAACTTTTTTAAAGGAAAGGCACAGGGAGGCATGAAGGTTAGCAGGCAGGAAGATAGAGGAGGAAGAGGTACTTTATTTAGTTGTTCACATTGATTGCCCTACCCCTGCCATACCCAGGATGCAACTGGGGTCCATGGGATATATGTGGACTTCACTATTCAGAGGCCACAGACTTAACCACTAAGCTATCAGGGGTACACCATGAACTTCCATTTTGAAGAGGATATTGAATTGTGCAGATAGTCCTTTTTTCACTGTTTTTTAAAAACATGACTCATTCCAATGACCTTACTAGAGTTCTGACAACAAATATTTATGAGAATGAAAAAAGCAAGAGAGAATGAATGATGGTTATTTTTGCTTATGACTGATTTTTTTTTAAATTTTAGAGTTATATTCTGATCTAACATGAAATATATTTGAGGAATTGATTGCTCTAGTATCCTCTGCAATGAAAGGAAGTATTGGAATGACTTTGGTGAAGATCTTGCAGAATTCATTGAATTTTCACTGCAGTTGACATTTTAGTTGACAACCATTTTAGACTGTGAGAACATTTCGAGACCATTTTTTTAAATTCTCTTTCTTTTACTATTATTTGGTCAGTTTTGCTGCTAGGTATAAAGTTAAGGGAGATGAGGTGGACAGAGATCACTGGAAAAGCAGCCATGTTCTCTGAGAATATGCTAGAATTTTCTGGCATTGGGAGCATGCTGAGTGAAATGCTTTGGTCAAGCTATGTACACAAGATACTGCTGGAATGCACACCCTGTAAACATTATTGAATAACTATAATTCCTTAAGGCTAGAGGAGCTCTCATTTGCCTCTGCAAAGATGTTAACTAATAAGTGATCACACTCATGTTGCTTTTAATGGCAAAGCTAGAGGAGAGATGCATGTATTTTGGAGGGGGGCATTATGGTGGAACATAATAGAACATGGGAATAGTTAGAAATTGCTATTAAAATTCAACTTTATGATTATTTAGGGAGGCCATAATTATGGCATTCCTTATCTGGGCTTGGTTTCTACTAGGCTGTGAAACCTTTGTTGAATAAAGTAATCTATGTGACAGTGATTGGTGAAAATGATGGGAAAATTGCTCATGAATTCTACCCTTAATGTCACTTGAAGCAGACATATTAAAGGGGAATTTAGAAGGCAAATTAGGTTGTTTGAAAGAATCCATTTTAAGTCATGGCCTAATCACTTGATCTCAGTGATTCTACCTCTTTTGGTAGATATATTTGATCAATGTATGAAAATAGATGTAAAATATATAGCTATATCTACTAAACAATATGTTTCATTCTAAACAGATTATTTTTGATGTTTATTTGGTTTAAATGGGTAAAATCAGGGATTGTATGGGGAGAAAAACAATCCTTTTCAGACCTTTTTTTAAAAAAAGGAAAGCTGCAGGCAGGAATAAAGGCAAGTAGGCAAGCAGGAAGGAAGAGAGAGGAAGAAGAAACATTTAAAAAAAATTTTATTTAGTTTACACTGTTTCCCCCCAGACCTGGGTCTTGAACCCAGGTGTATGTGGCTTGAGCTCCTTTGGAGGCAATTGACCTAACCTTCATTCCACAAGGGCATGCCTATTTAGCCCTATTTTCAAGAGCAAAGCCCTATCCAGCTTTAACTGGATCCAAGGATTGGCACACTTAAGTTTGGAGAAAGCATCATGATTTAGAAGAAAACATCTGTTAAAGTTGAGTATTGGATGTAACTCTGAGTGTTTTCCAGAAACATCTGTCTGTTTTTACTATAAAATAAATCAGTTATAGCTTAAACATTCTGCAGCCCGGGGCGGAGATGGGAGGGAGGATTATAGAGAAGCACAAGGAAACTTTCAGGGGTGATGGGTATTTTCACTACCTCGATCATGGTGACGGTTTTATGTGTGTATATACATAGGTCAGAAATGATCAAAATGTACACTTTTGATACATGTGCAGTTTATTATGCTATGAAATTTGTGGTTTATGGTATATTGATTATGCTTAAATACAGCATTAAAAATAACTTCTGCAGCCTGTAGTATAACTAGTTTTGAAGTGACCAGGTGCTTTTTCATTATTCAGTTTTATTTTAATTTCTCAGGCAGGCCTCACACAGTCTTCAGCAGTTACGCGCTCAAGTGCCTATGGGCATTTACAGCGATGGTAGTGGGGGGTGGGGATCTTTGATGGACGACAGAAGTTTCTATTGCATTATTACTGTTTTGATCCTTTTCTGGCTAAGATTGGGTTTCCTTTTGGGAGTGACACCCCCTTCCCCCGACAACCAGGTCCCAGGTCTGGAACTCGGGTTTTGCATGGTCTGCACCTTATCTGCCTGCTCCACAAGGGTGTGCCCAGAGTTTCTTCTTTGTAATGTAAAGATCTAATACAAAACTAGCACACCTTTAATTGTAAACATTTAAAAATTGAAGCAGTAAGGTACAATCCTGTGACTCATTGGCTAAGGTGTATACCATGTAATGCCCAAGGTCTGGGGTTTGAGACCTGGGTCTGCAGGAAGAAAAACAACAACAACACAAATTGAAGGAATAAATATACAGGGCACCCTGGTGAGGTAGTGGTTGGGCACAGTCCACATACATCCCAAAGTCTCAGGTTCACATCCTGGAGCTGACAGGAACAGCCAAGATGAACGACTAAATACATAAAATAAAGTGCTTCTTTCTCCTCGCTCTTCCTGCCTGACTCTGTATGATTTATTCCTGCCTGAACTTTTCCTTTAAAAACAATAGTCTACAAAGTAAAAAAGGAAAGTCCGTTCCTCTCCGATATTCTCAATTCATTTCCCAGGCAAAATAGTGTTAATCATTTGAAGTACATCTTTCCAGACTTTCTAGAGAGAGGTGTGTGCACACACACGTGTGTTCATACATGAGTGTTATATTGATTCTATTACTCTATTGTGCTACCTTCATAAAACAAGATCATATGATACATTATTATTCTGCAATTAATTTTTTCCCTCCAAAAAGTATTTATGAGCTTCCTTCCATGTCCGTAAGTACAGATCTGCCTTCTCCATCCTTTCTTTCCCTCCCGCCCTGCCTCCTCCTCCTCCTGCTCCTTCTCCTCTTTTTTCTTCATTTTTTGTTTTGCTTTTTTTTTTTTTTTTTTGGTCTGAGGTTTAAGGAAAAAGCATCGCAATGGGAATTAATAATTGTGTGCCAGTGTGCCAATGTACCAAGCACTGTCTATACAATTTTTAATGATCTGGCAGAAGTGACCAATGACATTGCTGTAGCATTGAAGCTGTGACATATGACAACAGCCTACATTATGGTACACACTAGGTCCTCTGTATTTTTTAAAATAAAATGGGAAGATTAGCTCTCTGTTCTGGGAGAATATTTTAAGACGCAATATTCAGGAACGTTTCATTTTAAGATCTGAATTCAGAACAACAAGGAAATAGATGAGAACACGTGTCTAATTTGTTCTTCTTGTTGGGAAACAGGAATTTGAACTGAGGATTTTAAAGAGGCCAGTTTGTTAATGTTTCAAAACAATTGGGAAATCAGGGAAGTCAGAAAATAAATGCTTTCTAACTGAGGCATAGACTCTTCTTGCTGGAGAAACAGCTGTGAAAAGATAGATTCTAGAGCAGAGGTCAAAGACTGGCAAGCCCCACGAGGCTTGCAGATATGTTTATTTGTCCTTTGAGGTGCTTTTCAATTGTTTTGGTTGATTGCCAACACCTGACAACCAAATTGCCCACAAGGACCAGGATTTCTATCCTCTCTGGAATAACAGGATATCTGGTCACCCTAGGCCCTCCTTCCCTCAGGCAGCTGGAGCTGCTATAGAATTCACTGCCTAGTTTTGCTTTGATTGATGTAAGATGGCAGTGATAGCCAATTTTAGAAAAGAAATCCAAAATGCAGTACATCAAATACTATAAAATAACATTTGACTCATTTCCCTCCCAATTTGGTAAGAGCCTTTTTTTCACTTCAGGAAAGCACAGAGAATCTGGCTAAAATATATGAACTTGTTTGATTGTATAGAAACCACACTTGTAGTTATGAGGCATTTTTAAAATATCTAGTAATTTTTGTGTATTTAATCTGAAGTAGAAGAGATTGAAGCTTCAAATGAAATCTATTTGTTGTTTGTAATTTTAAATGAGTGACTAATCTTCATCTGTTAAAATTTTGATGAAATTGATACCAATTTATAGAAAACTGCTTCGCAAAAAAGTCAGAGCACAATTTCTGAACTCTATTTCTAGGTAACCATGGTTTGACAAATATCATATTCAGAATGGCAGTGCAAGAAGACCCTTTGAACATATATATTTTCCTTTTTAAAAATGATTTCTCTAGGATGAATTTCTAGAGCAGGTTACAAGATCAAAAGGGATGAGCATTTTTATGATGCCAAATTTTGTATGCCAAATCATTATGTAATTTACATGATATGAATGTACAAGATAGGAAGGTGCCTATTTTTCTTCCTCATACTTTCCCAAGGAATGAACTTTTATCATTTTTAGCTATTTGTGTAAAAACTGTGAAGTGGAATTGTACATCTTGAAATGAATTGAAATATAGATGCTTGTATCATCAATTAACTATTATTGTAGAACAGACGATCCCAAAACTTAGTCGCTTAAACCATGTAGTATTTCCCACAGGTCTCTATGTTGGCCAGACTGTTCTGCTGATTTGTGATGACCTTGTGATGACCAGCTGACCTTGGTTAGCCTTGCTTGTTGGTTGTCAGCTGGTGGGATGGCTGGTCTAGGACAGCTCATCTGTCACAAGCGTGCTCTTTTTCATGTGGCTTTTTATCCTCCACAGGCTCCACGTTTGTTCTCATGGCCTGACATGGTTCTAGGAAAGTTAAAGGCCACTTGAACTTGAACTGGCTCCCTGTCACTTCTGCCACATTCTACATTCATAGGCTGGAAAAAATTCAGCTATTTCTTGAAAGCAATAACTCAGTCCCATTGCAAAGGGTATGGATACTGGGAAGGGTGTGGGATCAATTTTGCAACTATTATACCAAAACTTTTCAATGAATGTGGTCCTTCAAAGTAGTCTTCTTTCAAAGCTCTATACCCATTCCAACAATGTATCCACTAATTAAAAATAGAGAGTCTTTCTTTGAATCTTCTTCTAAGGGGATGGGTTATGAGCCCATTTAGAATATCAGTTTGGGTGTACCCTGGTAGTGTAGTGGTTTAGTCTACTACAGCATTGTCCACATACATCCCAAGGTCCCCAGTTCAAGACCCAGGGCACAGGGAAGCAACAAAGATGAACAACTAAATAAAATAAAATAAAGTGCTTCTTCTTCCTCTCTCTTCCTGACTGCCTGCCTGCTTATCTTCATTCCTGCCTGCACCTTTCCTTTAAAAAAATACCAGTTTGCTCATTCATTTTGTCCAGCATTCTTGATTCTAGATAATTTGTGAGGATTTCTAAATATTAAATCCATCATGAAAGAATTTTAAAATTGACTTTCACCAAGACTATTTAAAAGAATGTAGCCCAGACTTTGAAATCAATCCTAGAGAAGCATTCTAAAATGTTTAAAATGATAACAATAGCACTAGAATAAATGGAGAGCATGACAAAGCTGATTGCTTTAAAGTGATTATCTTGGGAGTACTTTTTCAGGAATTTCTTCAGGCTTTGGCTTTACATTAGACAATAAAAATGAAATATCTCTAGACTGTAGATTAATTTTGGAACTGAGTATATCTTAAATATCAAATTAATGTTTCTCCTAAAGGAGCTTAGTGTTGTCTCTTATGCTGCAAGTTGCTGCAAACAGTGTTTTCTTTATTTTGCTATTTAAACCATGTTTTTGCGGAAAGAGAACATGTTTATTCTCATATCATCTCAGTTAAGTGTTACTATCATAAGGATTTCTATAATCTAATATCTTAGATACTGTTTTTGATGGCCTTTAAGAAAAACAGTCCAAGATACTGCATGATCTCACTTATACGTGGAATCTAAAAGAGTTGAGTTCATAGAAGCAGAGAGTAGAATAGTGGTTACTAGGTGCAGGGAACAGAGGAAATGGGAGAGCTTGGTCAAAGGGAACAAAGTTAGAGTTATAAGATGAAAAAGTCCAGAGATCTCATGTAATCTAGCATGATTACTAGAGTTAATAATACTGTGTTATATGCTGGAAATTTGCTGAGAGTAGACTTCATGTACATATACATGCACATGCACATACACAGGTATATGAAGAGGTGATATGTTCATTAGCTTGACTGTAGTAATTGTACTCTCAAAACATCTTGCTATAAGCTTTAAATATATACAATTTTAACTAAAAGGCTGCTAAATGTAAGCGGAACCTATTGCGGTAATGATTTTATAATATATGTAAATCAAACCATCATGCTATATGTCTTAAATTTCCAGTAATGTCTGTCAACCTCTCAATAAAAAAGGAAAAAGAATATATTTAGCACATACAGTATGATCTAGTATTTCCAATCCTGTACCAATATAATCTTCATTTTAATGCTGGTTGCAATACTAAATATATCTCACAGCTCACTATTGGATAGTCATTCAATAACATTAGCTTGATTAATTTGAAATACAAAGATAAATTTGTTTAAATTCATGGTGATTGGCAAATAAGCATGGCAATTTATTATTTTTCTGTGCATATTTTATTATGGCTTTATTTAAAAATCACATTACCATTTCTTGGGACAAATAAAAGTCTATGCAAACTTTGTCTCCATAGGAAATTGCCTTGAATTGCCTTTAAAAGAACAGTTATTAAGGAATTATGTACCTATAATTTAACCAAGATTTAGTAGTAATTTTTGTACTGGAATTTCCATCAATTTGCCATATCTGTTTGGGGCTAAATTTCCCTGAAGTTGACTTTAATGAGAAACTCAGATGATATGCACTGATTTTAGAAAAACCTTTACTGGGAAATGCTATTTGAAGTCAGAATGTAGAAGCAGAAATCCCGAATTCCCATTATTAGTGATCTTCACCTTCAAACAGCTTTAAAAACTTTTTTAGCATGAAATGCCAACAAGCACTTATGCATGGGGGATTTTTCCAGGCCCAAAGTAGAGGGCAAATTCATTTTTATCACTCAAAGCTGTTATCTCCTCTTCACTTGAACTTAGAGTTCAATCTAGTTAAAGCCAGTAAAATGGAGGAATAAGAGTAGCTAAGACTCTGCAGGACTTAGAAACCAACTTGTAAAAAAGATACTAAATCAGGTTCTTGGGTTAGAAATACTGGCTAGTGCATGTCCATGATCATACCACATGGTTTTTTTTACCCTTTCCCTGTTTCTGTCACCACCCGTATTTATGGGACTTTACGGTGAGATCAGAGATTTGGAATCTTGGGGTCTCCATGTAGGAACAAGTCATTGAATTTTCCCGAAGAATCTTAGTTTTCCTATCTGTAAAACAGGCATGAAAATACATACTCACAGATGGCTTCATGAATTAAATGAGATAAAGTAAGACTATTACCACTAATAAATAAATACCACTAGTCATAGCTTATGTTTATTGTGAACTTTAAAAAAATAGTTCTATTATTTCTTTTGTTTACACTGCATTTTAGGATATTGAAATGACACCTCAATCTGTGTGTATTTCACGCCACAGCCACCACCAGAATTCTAGTGCCCTTTATCACCACCTTGTCCCCTCCTTCCCGCCCTCCCGGTCCTACCCGCCCTGGTAGCCACAGTCTCGTGTCCTGTGAATTTTGTTGAGAGCTGTCTGTTCGTTTGTGTTCTTCCTTTATATTCCACATATGAGTGAAACTAGTCTGTACTTCTTTTTTCCTTTCTGACTTATTTCACTTAGCACAATGCCCTCCAGTTCTATCCACGCAATAACAAAGGGCATGATTTCATCTTTTATAGCAGCTACATAGATTTCCATTGAGTACCACAGCTTCTTTGTCCAGTCATCCATTGCTGGGCGTTCAGGTTGTTTCCATGTCTTGGTTATTGTGAGTTGTGCTGCTCTGAACATGGGGGTGCAGATATTGTTTCTGACTCATGTTTGTGTGTTCTGTTGAGACCTTCTTGCGTACCAAGCCCTGTTCTATGGATGTCGTAGGTCCTCTCTCATTAAATCTTCCCAGAAATCCTGTGATCTCTTTTTCAGTTCAGAAAATGGAAAATCTTTGGAAACACTAAAACACGTGAAACTAAAGTAAGCTATTTTCTTAATTCTCCTCATAGACTCCTTTCTCCTTTCAGTTAGGCCCAAGAACAGCAAAGCTAGCGCCATTTCCAGTACAAATCTGTGTTTTGCTCCACTTGTGTGAAAATGTTCTTTCACCTTCTAGAGTCTCCAGAGACTACTATGGCGGTCACGGTGGTGTATGATAACTCTGAGGCAACAGAGCTATGTGCTGCGCAACATCTATACCTCAAGCCCATAGCAAAGTTGATGATCAATGTTTTACTCCCAGAGAACACAGAACCTGTGAGACCCTTCTCTAACTGGGAAGTTCTTGACCAGCTGAAAAGCCTGATTTGCCCCGAACAGTTCACCACTGTTCGACTCTCCAAGAGTACGAAGGACTTCCTCCGATTTGAGGGTGAGGTTGAGACACGGAGTTTGGTTCAGATCCTGAAGGCAAAGTTACATGGGAAAATCATCAAGCTAAACGGTTTGAAAACAGACTTACAAGTAGTGGCTGCAGATGCCCAGGGAGAGTGGGAACACTTCCCCAAGGAAAAGGACGCCTTAGGGAGTGACAGGGCCGACGAGCAAGACCATGATGGGAGTCCTGACTCCATCTATTTCGAAGGCTTGCCCTGCAAGTGGTTTGCACCTAAAGGTTCCAGTGGGGAGAAGCCATGTGCTGAGATCCTTCGAGCAGTCTTTGAAAGTTTTGGGAAAATCAAGAATGTGGATATCCCTATGCTTGACCCCTATAGGGAAGTGATGACTGGTGGGAGCTTTGGGGGTTTTAGCTTCGGCTTACAGACCTTTGAGGCCTTTATACAATACCAAGAGTCAACTGATTTTGTAAAAGCCATGGAATCTCTTCGAGGAATGAAGCTGATGCTTAAAGGAGATGATGGGAAAGCTCTGGCATGTAACATTAAGGTAAGAAGGAGCCAGAGTTTCTCTTATTCCTCACTGTTCAGGTACTCTTGAGTCAAACCTAGAAAGAAGCATCTAGAATCAATTTCCTCAGACCCTACCATTACCATCATCACCACCACCACCATCACAAGTCTCTGATCAATAGCTAATGCCAAGATTTGTTATCATTAATAAATGGATGTTTAGGAAGTAAAAGAATCCAACTCTCATGCATGCTGCCAGCTGTGGTTGTAAAGTTATCATCTGGGCCTCTGCTGTCGTTGAAGAATATGAAAGAATTCTTCATGGCCCTTATGGGCCTATTCTAAGTCTATTTGACAAGTTGCTTAGAGAAAAGTGTATACCAGCTTGAAGCCACGAGAAGTTTACTCTCTCTTTAGAGGGGGTCACAAATTATACTTTCAGGATCGCTGTCTGGTAAATTGGCAAAACATAATCCCAACTAACTTTCTTTCTTTTCAAGACCAGTCTGTCTATCCAAGTGTGTTGATGCCTGACTGCTTGGTCATCTCTTTCTTGAAAACTAAATCCAACAGAGGGAAAAATGCAGTGAAACCCTCCTTTTTCTCTAAATTAGTTTTAATATGAAGTTGGACTTTCAGCTTAAGAAGTTTCCTGTGTGTGTGCGATATGTGAACTACTCATGTGAAAGTGTACATTTAAAAATTATGATCTATTTAGTCGAAAGATATAGCAAACACTATAATCACCACCCATAAACCCAGATTGTTGAAAAATTACCAGTGAAATGAGAAACCACTCCCTCTGTTTATCCGTCCTCATTCACATTCCCCACCTCAAAAGGAACCATGATCCTGAATTTGTGGTTTATCATTGTTGTGATTATTTAAATAGCCATTTCTGCCTCCTTTTGGTTTTAAAATAACTCTATTCATAAGGCCTAGATATGACTTGCTTTATTTTGAGATTTACAATATACATCAATAATCACCATAGTCAGATCTCATAATTCATTAGGTTGATTTTCTTCAATCTTTGCTCTCCCACCCCACCTTTGGACTATTTTTGTCACGGGTGGCTTCAAAAAAAAATATATGAGATCAGTTGATCTTAATAACAAAGCAGAAAGAATACACTCCAGCTCTCAGAACGTGCGCTCACCATGACACTGATGCGTCTTTTACTGCAAAGTGAGCTCTTCCAGGGTTCTGCCAATGAAAATTCTGGATCCCACACTATTTGGCAGGGGACTGAGAAACAGTGGGAAAGTATGAGTGCTAGGATGCTTTTGAATTGCCATGTACATGTTCTTTTTACCTCTCTGGCCTAGGAAACATCCAACAAGTGGTACATTTTTCTAATAGAGCTTTGTTTGGGGGCAGGCGATGTTTGATACAAGCAAACACTTCAGCGAAGGAGCTATAAGGAGGAGAAATCAAGAGAGACTGAAATTACAAGAGCTAGAGGAAGAAAGGAAAAAAGAGAAGAAGAGAGAAGAGGAAGAGGCTGAAAGGTGAGGAGACGACTTTAAGGAAGAGGGTTTTTTTGTTTTTGATGTATGGACTTCTCTTTCTGAGTGAATAGCTTAGCTTCATAGAGAACATCGTGGTAGAGGCAGGAAGCGGTACAGTTGGAAACTTCTGTGAAGCCTTGCACCTGTACTGTTAACAACAAAATGACAGAGAGTTGAAAAAATGCGACTGTTTTTGAAAGTCTGCTTGTCAGGGAGAACAAGTAATAAGGAATCATGGGACTAGCCCAATTAAGTTGTCTAGAAGAAGGTACAACCTGGTGGCCTAGTGGATAAGGCCACTGGATGAAATTCACCCACATCCCAAGGACCCACGTTTGTGTCCCAGGGCTTGGGGGAACAACCAAAAAGAGCAACTAAATAAAATAAATGTTTCTTCCTGCTCTCTCTTCCTGCCTGCCTGCCTGCCTACTCACTTTCATTCCTGCCTCTACCTTTCCTTTAAAAAAAAGTCTATTAAAAAGAAGAATTACAAAAAAATAAATGTCTGGAAAGAAATAAAAATAAAGATAAGGACCAGGAACTTTTATAGTGAAAATCCTAGCCTATCAAATATAATATTTTTACCAATTTGTCAAATTTTACCTAGCCTACCAATTTAAATTTTTTTAATTTTTTATGTTAGGTCTGAAAATATTTTCTTCCATAAAATGGTCAATAATCAAACTAAACCCATAAGCAAGAGGGCACAAATTTGTTGGGATTAGTTTTTAATGTATTTACTTATTCCTTCCCCAAGTGCTGGGTCTTGAACCCGGGTCTTTGGATTTTGCGTGGCCTGTGTCTTAACTACTGAGCCGCAAGGGTGTGCCAGGACTCTTTATTTTGGTGGCTTTCATTCTCTTGTGAGTTGAAGGGACCTCTCTCTATATTTCTTTGAGCTTATAACTGTTATCCAACTTTGGGCTTGTGCCTAGAGAGTTATTGGCTTGCCAAAGTTTTGCCAAGAAAGTACAAATGGACCAGAACTCCAGGGCTCTGAAAACATAAGGTTATTCTTCCAGTCTTTCCCATAAATTCTAACCATTCAAGAGATAAAGTGCGCCCTTCCTTATATGCCTCATTTTTTTTTTTTCCTGGCGGGGTGATTGGAGTTCCCCGAGGTCACATTCGAGACACTTGACCAGAAATTGAGTCCAGTCAAGATAAGTATTGCCCCCAAATTTCCAGGCTGAACATACAGCCCAGATAATCCTCCAGCTGTTGGTTTAAGTATTCATGCAGGTAATTGTCCCTTCTTTCCCCTTCCCTAAGATTCCATAAGATCTTAATCAAAACATTGTTTTCCTTCAAGAGGAAGGAAGACAGGCAGGAATGAAATCAGACAGGCAGCAGCAGGAAGAGAGAGGAGGAAGAAGCATTTTAGTTATGAGGTTGTTCATTTCAGTTGTCCGCCCCACCCCCACAAGGCCCTGGGCTGCAAACCCGGGTCCTTGTTCTAGATGTGAACTGCTCCCTAGGCGGGGCCGAACACCTGAGCCACCAGGATGTGCCACCAATTTTTTAATTTTCAGAAAACAGTAGTAAAAAAATCCCACATTCTTTTAAATCAGTATATCTTTATGGCTGTGTACTCTGTTAAGGAACAGTTCTCACCCTTAAGATTTTGAGTGCCTTGACTTACCTTTCTTTGCTAATATGAAGACAGCTCATGGGAAATTGTCATCTCAAGAGAAATGAAATCATCACTGTGAAGGTTCTGTCTAGTCCCTGATTATGGTTTGGGAAGGTAGAGACTAGAGGCCCCTCCTCTGAATTCTACTGCCTTCTGTTTTTTTGATACTCGGTCTCTGCATAATGCCGCCTGTACGTACTTCTGATTGATCACCGACTCCATCATGTGTCTCTCCCTTAACGGATACGTCCCAGGGGTTTTATCATAAATTGTCTATGTCAGGTCCTGGAGTTAGCAGTGAGAGATTTCTGGAAACATAAACATCCTCCCCGGGGGTGGGGAGGTGGGTGGGGGAAGGTGTGCGGAGGCATGTCTGACACAGGCACGCATCATTTTTGAACATTTTGGTCAATGACAGACCATGTATCTGATGGTGATCCTGATAGGCTATTCCATACAGCCTAGTGTATATAGCTCTAGTATGTAGGATTGTGTAATTACACTCTGACCTTGGCATAAGGACAAAGACATTTCTTAGTGGTCACCTCATGGTTAAGGGAGTCATGATTGTAAATACCTTCTGAATGGCTGACTCTTAATCATTGTCTAGAAAAAGAAAAGAGGAGGAGAGAAAAGCCCAGGAGAAGAGGAAGAAGGCCA
>RJWH01008213.1:0-32592 GCA_004363575.1 Solenodon paradoxus
GCGGCGTCGTGACTCCGGCTCAGGGCCATGACGCCCGCCAGTGCCTCGTGTCACGGGAGGAAACGGAGGCCGGGGCGGCGGGGCCCACCCAGCCCTCCCCGCAGAGCGTCTCCGAGCAGGCGCCCCACCCGCTGGTCTAGGGGCGCACGACACGGGGGCCGCGGACCTGTCCCCTCTAGCAGGGGAGGAGGACGTTGTCAGCGGGCACCGGGATCTGCTTCTGGAACGAACCCGGAGCCACATGGGTGAGAGTCACATATGTACACACACACACGTGTACACACACGCAGACACACACCCGCAGGCAGGCACACATGTACACACACGCACACCCACAGACACACGCGGACACATATGCACACCCGTAGACACACACCTCCAGATACACACGTACACACACCCACAGACACACACGCAAACCTGCAGACACACATGGACACACATGCACACCCGCACACACCCGCACACCCGCAGGCACACATGTACACACCCGCAGGCACACGTGTACACCTGAAGACACACCCGCACACCCCCACACATTCACACCCGCACGCACACACCCGCAGACACACACCCGCAGACACACATGCACACACATGCACACACATGCAACCTTCAGACACACCCTCAGGCACACATGTACGCACACGCACACCCGCACACACTCACACCCGCACACACACATGTACACACATGCACACATGCGCACCTGCAGACACACCCTCAGGCACACATGTACACACACGCACACCCACAGACACACACGCACACCTGTAGACACACATGGACACACCCGCACACCCACACGGACACACCCGCAGGCACACATGGACACACCCGCAGACACACATGGACACACCTGCAGACACACATGGACACACACGCGCACCTGCAGACACACACCCGCAGACACACATGGACACACCCACAGACACACATGGACACCTGAAGACACACCCGCACACCCATAGACATACCCACAGACACACACGCACACACACCTGCAGGCACACATGCACACACCCGCAGACACACATGCACACAGACACACGCACATACAGAAGTCGGTTTTATTCGGGGCCCTTGTACTCGACGCTCCCGCTGGATCCTTTAACGGGGAGCGAGTGCTTTTGACCATCCACA
The DNA here is from genome assembly GCA_004363575.1 of Solenodon paradoxus. NCBI lineage: Eukaryota > Metazoa > Chordata > Mammalia > Eulipotyphla > Solenodontidae > Solenodon > Solenodon paradoxus. Next base: position 1,144 of record RJWH01008213.1, read on the forward strand.
GACTGTGGACCGCAGACACTGTCGCAGGGAGGGGACATCGCTTTCTCAAGCTCTGGCTTCGCAGAGACCTCTGTGGACATGAGAGTTCGGGGGGCCGGGCCGGGTACTAACGAGGGAGGCGGGTGCTCCCCAACCACCCGAGACGGCAGTGGGAACGGCTCCCTCAGGCCTGCACGACCGTCACGCCATCACGCGCCGCCAGAAGCCTGGGCGGCCGCAGATGTCACAGGGCAGGGAGGGCCCGTCCTGCAGAGGCCTCCCCTCGCGCGAGCCTCGCTGTGAAGGGACGTCACGCTGAAGGCGTCTCTCGGTCTCTTTCTGCTTATTCTTAGTCCCGTCTACCCACAACGGCCTGCTTGTTCCGTCCTCCTAAACAGTTAGGAAGCGTCGGGCCACGCGTGCGGAAAGGGGCTCCGCGTCTCCTCTCTCCGTTTCATACTCATGTCTCCCTTTCGGTCCCGTGTCTGGGAGGAAAACAGGAGACCTGCAGGGGAAGCTCATTATCAGGCACACAGTTCTGTACTGTTAAGGTGTCGGCCTTCGGGCTGCCTGGCAGCGTCACAGCCCTTCTGACGTGAGCCAGGCCCCGCTGCAGGGCCGGAGCGACGCGCACAGGCGGACGGGCAGACACAGGCGAGAAGAGCCAGGTACCTCTCTGCAGTCCAGCTGCAGGCTCTGGCCTCCCACTTCCAGCTTCAGAACTTCTAGCTGGTAATACCACTCCTCCTTGATGGGCGTGTACCAGATGTCCCCGCTGAACAGGCTCGGTTCGGTTCCGCCCAGCACCTGCGAAGCGACGGTCCAGGTGAGGGAGCAGCATCAGGCGCGGCAGCAGCGGCCTAGAGGCGCGCGCACGGCGAGAACTCAGGACTCACACCTGCCGGCGGTCTGGACACAAGGTCAGGGGCATTTAGTCCAACATTTGTCCTCACACGCTCACTAGGTCAGGGGCATTTAGTCCAACATTTGTCCTCTTGTAACCAAGAGGCACTGGTGGCTCCCTCATCTCAAGAAAGTGACTTCCATGTTTCCCTTACACGCCGGGGACTGTCCCCGGAGAAAAGCAGCAGTGAGCCACACGTGACGACTGCAGAGACAGGAGGACGCCGTCCCCGCAGCTGCACGGCAGGCAGGCAGAGCTTCCCTAACATGCCTTCGTGCTACAGGCCACACGACACTGCCCCAAGTCCCCGACGCCCTCGTCCCTGAAAGGGCGTGAAGGGGCCGAGAGCAGAAGCACTGACAGGGGAGCGGACCCGCTGCACCGTCAGAGGACACGGCGCCGCAGCCCCCGTGGGGCCGTCTGGTGCTTCCTCCCTGTCACCTGGCTCTTCAGACGCCTGGGCGAGGGCCACCGAGGGCCACTCGACAGCACATCCACAGGGCCGGCGTGGCACGTCGGCTGCAGACACGTGTGACGTGTGCGCGCGAGCTGAGAAGGACGCGCTGGTGTGCTTGCACCCCCACCAAATGTGGAGGTCACGGGCCAGCCCCTCCGCCTCCCCAGACGAAAGCCCCCAGGCCCCCAGCGCCTCCGGCTCCTTCTCACCGGCCCCCCAGGGATCCCCCCCGGCAAAGAAAAACGTTTAAAAGCTTTCGAGGCGTCGGGAAGGGCTGAGACGCGTCTTTGCACGACAGGTGACCGGGAAAGGAGGCGAGAGGGCCCGATTTCATCGTCTCTCACGGCTCCAGCATTTCAGCGCCCGCGCTCTCCAGCAGTCCTGCCGGCAGAGAAAGCCGCCCGTCGGCGAGCGTCTGTCTGTCCTCGAGACCAGAAGATACCCACGAGGCTACCTCCGTTGCTAGCAGATCCGGCCACGGGCAGCCCCGCCCCGCACAGCTGCATGGAGAAGACGTCGGGAATCTCCGCTTGGGCCACCAGGGAGTCGAAGAAGGTCTCCAGGGAACTTGATGGCTGCAGGGGGGACAAAGGACCAGAGCGTCACACCCGGGAGTGTGGGGAGGGAGCAGACCCCAGGCACAATATACAGTCTTATTTCTGCATTTCCTTGTTTTTGCAGGAAAAGCGTAGGCAGGCAGGTGGGCGGGCGGGCGGAGGAGGGAGAGCATCTCTGCCTCCTGTTTGGTTGTTCACACTGGCTGCTTCTCCCCAGGCCCAGGACTCGAACCCGGGGGCGCGTGCTTGCTCCTTCGGAGGCGACGGGCCCAACTGTTACTCCACCAGGGCGCGTGCCTATGTTTACGTTTTTATGTGGGTAAACAATAAACTAGCCTACGATTCTGTATGATACTGCAGAAACCTCCAGCTTCCTGCCGCCTGCTTTTTTCCTTGGGCTCCGACTCTGCTGTAAAATCGGGTCAGATTTCAGACGCTGTTAGGGAGCCCCCGTGTGTCACCACCGAGGCGGGGGCTGAACTGGCCATGGCTCCCAGGTCGGGGTGACTCTGATCTTGGATATCTGGGGGTGAGCAGAGAGTAGCCTCCCGAGCAGCTGTCTTTCCAGCTGCAGAAAAAGTCGTCTTCACATCTTTCAGCCACGACTGCCCAGTGAGAGGCGCCTGGCCCAGGGGGATGGTGCCCTGGACAACAGACCCAGGTGTGCTTAGTTCAACCAGGCCGCTTGCAGAAGGCCGTGCCCCGGAGCACCGCCTCCCGGGGACTCAGAGGCCTGCAGTCTGAGCGGGCACGAGCCGGAGGACACGAGCTGGCCGGCGAGGACACGGTCACTGTGAGAGCCGGGTCTCGAGCAGACCGACAGCCGTAGCCGCCTCGCCTGTTCTGACCGTTGGGGGTCCCGAGAAGGCGCGGTTGTTTCCCACCGGTAAGAGCAGCTACAACCTGGAGGCGCGACAGACAGCGTGGCTCTCAGACACCCCGCGTTTGCGGGCCGCGTCCTCTGCCCGTTTTCCTGTGCGGTGGGGCCTCTGGCAGAACCTGGCCCGTCTCTTGACGTCATCTCTGTCAGAACACCTCGGGGTGATGGACGGGACGAAGGCCTTGACAGCGCTGGGCTGGTGGACCCACCTGCTGCTCTTTATCCGCCTTCTAGAGCGTCAGCAAGGCCTGGCCTGGCTGGGCCCCCCGGGCCAGAAACGGGGCTCAGACACCCTGCCGAGCTGCTCGAGGGCCGGGTGCTGCCTGACCACCCACGGTGAAGGATCCGTTTCTCTGTCGAGTCATTATTCGTACGAATCCTCTGGACGTTTGAAAACAGCAGCCCGGAACCAACCCCAGAGACTCACGGTCTTCAGCTGACCCGGGCATCTGAAATGCCAGAGAGCCCGGGGGCAGCTCTGACGTGACCTGGGGCCGCTGCACGCTCTGACCGACAGCGGGCTCGGTCAGCTGTCTCGGGGACCCCTGGGGCCCGCAGCCAAGCGCCTGCCCGTCCTGTCTCCAGACAGGCCCCTTCCTACAACCCGTGACTGTTTCCTCCGACCGGGAGCAGCGAGCCCATTGCTGGAAATCAGGACCCGATAGACGAAAAGATAAAGATGACCCGCGTGACGTCTGGACACCCCCAGGCCCCAGAGGCGTCAGTTCTTACGGACGTGTGACCTATCTCTCCACGCAGACATCTCAGCGAGGCCAGCTTCCGAAGAGTCCTCAAGTCGCTCCAGCTCCCGGCAGTTGTTTTTAAAGTCCCATAAAGAGGAGGCGCTCTGCCCAAGGCCACACTGCCGGTGGGGGCGCAGTTAGGAATTCAGGGATCAGCGCTTGCAGGTCTCAAGTCTGCCCCGCTGTCCTGAGAAAAGGCTCATGGGCTCTCGGACGGCTCTGCGCTCGCTCCGGCGGCCCGGTGGGGCACTGACCCTCAGTCTCTGCGTCTCTAAAATGGGGGTGACGTGCCCCCAGGCACGGCCCACGGCCCACGGCCCGCGACATGAGAACCGGGAACCTGTATCCGGCAAAGTTCCCAGTGCCTCCCAGCACCTGCCATTCTCTCTTCTCGAGAAGCCTGGGGCTGGGGACAGCCCTCCCCTCTCCCCGCGCCATGTCAGCGAATGTGGGCTGGACAAACGTCCCGGGGCTGAGAAGACAGGCCCGGGTTCTATGGGCCAGCAGGGCCCATGCTGTCCCCTGCCTGCTGCTTCTGTCACTGGACTCATCCGGGGATCACGCGCTGCTCTGGTCAGCCAGGACGAGGGTGGCGGCGGTCACAGGCGGGGTGGGGGACCCCGGCGTTGCCTGGGCGTCAGCCTGCCGGCCCGCCCGTGTCCCACGCCACCGCCAGCGAGCCCACCTGCGCCCACTGCCCGCACGTCGGCACCATTTCCTCCAGGCTGGCCGAGTGCGCTGTCTGGAGAGCATCAGCCCGTCTTCCCTACGGGGAGGCTCCAGGCCAACGAGTCCGTCCCAGCGCCGGCGCCACCTCGGCTCCGGCAGCCGCTGGTGCCCGTGCGGTGCTCAGGCCCTGGTGCCCTGGCCGCAGGGATTCGGGGCGACCTCAGAGCCCAGGGGACCCGCCTGCAGGGGTCCCAGCACCTCGAATGTCTGCAGTGAATCAATGTGCTTCTTTTCCTGACCTGACAAAACCTGAGACTCCAACACCACACTCAGTGACAAGGAATCTGTCGCGTTCCACAACAATGCAAGTAAAACGCACCAGAGACAGAAAAAGCAAGGTTGGGGGAAGAGTCTGCAGGAAGGTTCCAAGAACAGCGCCATTTAAATGTCCATTTAAAAACTGCTCAGACATATTCGGGGGGTCACTCACCGGGGTCACCACACAGTCCTCACGGCCGCCTGCAACGACCGTCCCCGAGGCCCGGCCCGCACTCGTCCCTTGGCGGGTGAGGCTTACCTTGGCCAGGGTCGCGTAAGCGAGTCCCAGGATCCCGCTCCACTGAACCCCGGGCAGAAAGAAGTTCTCGGACTCAAAAATGGTGGCGATGTTGACGAGAAAGGAGCCATTGACGCCTCTGGGGATGGCGACCACGTCTTCCCCCACGAAGCCCGTCCAGCTTCCTTGGGTGTACTTCACAGTGACCTCCACGCCCTTGGGGCGGTACGTGCTGGACCTGGCGCGAGGAGAGGACGGTGTGTTTTCTGGTCCGCACGCCCCGCCGCCCGGGGCGGCCACCAAGCACCAAGTCCCAGGCGCGGCAGCACCGAGCCGGACGCGGCGGCCCCCGCAGCTGGCGGCGGGACAGGGCCCCGTGGCCCGAGCCGGGGGAGTCGTGGGGCCAGCCTGCACCCCAGCCTCGCTCCTCCCCAGCCCCGGTGGGACCCCGAGTAGGCGCTTCCCGGATGTCAGTGTGTGAAGGGCGCCCCAAAGCGGGCTCCGCCGGGCCTGGCAGTGCGGGGACCCTGCCCTGCTTCTGTGACACAGGAGGGCCGCACACCAGACGGGGGCGCCAGCTGCTGGCCAGGCGGACTGGGGTGCAGACCCCTACGAACGAACAGCTGGAGACCACGGAGAAGCCCGCCGTGGACGGGGACGCCGCGGGCCGACCTCAGGGGACCCCAAACGCGGCTGGATGACACGACGTGACATCGTCCGACACCGACTCCCACCCGCACGCACGTGGCCCCGGGCCGACCCCACGAGACAACATCGACAAAGCCAGGCCAGTCAGCATGGTGACGGCCCTGCTCCTGGGACTCAGACGGCAGGAGTGGTGACAGGTAAGTGCCCCGCGTGGAGGCGGGACTCAGGCCACGGGACCGCTCTGCTGTGAGGCTGGGATAAGGCCGCCTGCAGGCGGGGGCCTGTGGCTCTCGGGAAAGGACAGCGGGACAGCGGACGGCAGCCGCCTGCATTTCCAAACCGAGCTTAGACACCTGCGGACTGACTGACGCGGGCAGGAGCGCGCAGAGCAGCTGCAGACACGGAGCTGCGCCCTCACACGCTCCCCCGGAGGACGCACGCTCTCCGCTCTCAGGGTCACAGTCCCATTCTCTCGTCAGTGTTACTGCTCCTTTCCCGTCCCCTGGAAGAGTCACTCTCGTCCTTCTCCTGCAGGAAGGAGGCTGCAGCGGGAATGGAGGCAGGCAGGCGGCAAGAGGAGGAGGAAGCGCTTTATTTATCTTGCACTTAGTTGCTCCCCCGGGACCCGGGACTCGATCCCAGAGGGCCGTGGCGGCATCTCTCGGAGCCGACCGACCTAACCACTGCTCCACCGGGGCCTGTCAAACAGTCGCGTCGAGTGAGCCCTCGCTGAGCAGGTCACTGCAGAGCGCTGAGGTTTGCCGGCGGTTTTCTTGTCACTCTGAGCTGATGTCAGGTCTCTGGGCCGCGCTGGCGGTCGAGGGGATGAGGCCACCAGACGGGGTCCACGCCCCTCCCGAGGCCCAGGTTCGAGACCCAGATGAGCCACAGAATAAGTCAATGAAAAACCGTGAAGCCTCTGGATATCGGCAGGGGCTCCTCAGTCTTTCCTGAGGGAGCAGACGCACCAGCCGGGTCTCATCCGGGGCAGCGGGGAAAGCAGCGAGCGGGGACAGGCCCTTTACGCTTTTTACTACGTCCCCTGCGCTTTAACAAGTTAGGCGTTGACTGGGTCACTGCTCCTGAGACCCCGGCTCTGCGCGGACACCGCACTGAGAAAGGGACGGTCCACAAAGACAGCGCGTGTGTCTGACCGGTGACAACGCGAGCGCCGCTTGAAAGGAAGGGGTTCGTGCTCACACACGTCTAAGAAACGGGACCTCGCACAGAGACCTATTTAATGCGCAGAATAACTGCTACAACGGAGATAAATTAGTTAGAGAACAATATCAAGAGGAGTCCCTCGTTGTTTTAAAATAGGTATAAGCTGCTCGTCTAAATAATCTTAATACATTGTTTTCTCATAATCTCAAAAAACAGGAGATTGTTCAGTGAACGTTGGCACATCCGTGTGACAGAACGTGAAGGAGCACGGAAAACAGTATCCACTCCCACGTGTTCAGTGAGAGTGTGGACAGGGGCCCCGCCCGGGGCACAGCGGGTGTGGACACAGCTGCAATGATACGACCAGGCACCTCTCGCTACCATTGTTCAATCTCTGAACCACTATTTGAAAAATGTGCTCTTTTTTCTAGAAAACGCTCTTTCTTACTAATATCAAGTCCCACCACCCAGGAAAAGGGACGTGTCTGCGGGGACAGCTTGGCTGGGTGTGGGGTCAGGGTGGGGCTGGGGGAACCTTCCAGAAATCTCCCGGGTAGGGCTCGTCCAGGGTCCCTGTCCGGGCGCCCGCTGCCGTGTCAGCGTGTTCTCCGTCCACGTGCTCCACTGGGAGCCGAGATCGCGCCGGAGCACCTGGAATGCCGGCGAGTGACGCAGAACTGAACTTTCTCTGCGCTTATCATTCATTGGTTTAAATTTAGAGCTGTCTGTGGCTTCCCTGGTAAAAGCAGAGCTCGAGACAGGATGAGAGAAAAGGAACCCGCGGTCACATTCCCTGGGTCCCTGGACCTGACCTGGAAGACCCCAGCCCCAGTGAGGCCGAGGCAGCGTCTCCTGCTGCACTAAGTGCATTTAAGAAAAGTGCTTCTCCATGGTCATCGCTGCGTGTCCTACCTCTTGGTGACAAGAGGCATTGAGTCCCCTTGCAGCGTGACTGTCTCGAGAGCCCCAGGTGACGGGTGGTGGCCGCCATCCCGGGGCTCAGAAACAGCCATCGATCCTGGGCGAGGGCGCCAGGCTAAGTCCACGGGCAGCATCGAAACCCCTGGGACCCAGCCCTGCAGATGTTCTCCCTCTGTCAGTGCGTTCCGGTACCTGAACTCGGAATCGGAAGTGAGACCCAGTGCCTGAGCGGAGAGAGCAGGACGTTTCACTGTCGTGCACGACACCGTCATGTTTCTGACCCTCCAACAGGCGGGCGGAAGGGGAGGACCCACGAGTCCCCCGCCAAGGGACACGGTCTCCTCCAGAACTCGGCCCGGACTCCTGGGGGCGCCCCCGCACCTGTCGGGGTGGGCATCTACCTTCCGGGCTGCCGGCGGGGCCCAGGCGCCCACATCCCGCTCTGACTCCTGGAAGCGACCAGACTCGAGGGGATGGGCTGCCCACCCTGGCGGCTGGTGCCACCCCAACGACGGCGCGTGCAGGGGCTCCCGGAGGCCCGGCCCCTCCTGGACAGGCGGCAGCAGTGATGGAAGCCACCAGGCAAATGTCCCCGTCACACGCACTGAACACCCACCGCCCCGAGAAAGGCTTCTGAGGGGCTCCGGCCACAGCCGTGACTAACAGCAGCCTGATGCCTCAGCCCATCAGCCAAAGTCGTCCGAGCAGGCACCCCGGGCCCGCTCTCCAGTCACCGGGACGGGTTTCAGGAAGCACTAAGCCTGACTGTCTGAGATGGGGGAGATGAATCAGACGCTGACAAACCCCACCAGGAGCCTCACTGAAGCGAAGCCCGATCACAGGGCCAAGCAAACTCAGAAGCATCACCGGGCAGCGCGCGGCATCTGGGAAAAGAGCCTCTGTCGGAAACAGAGGAAACGAGAGCACCCCCTCGGCTGCTGTCAGACTCAGGGGGGACGGACCTGGCCCACTCGGAAGGGAGCTGAAAGCAAGAGCTAATTAATCCTCCATCATTTACACACAAAGTACGTGGGGGGCACGAGGCCCAGCTTCCCCAAACCAGTCTGTGCTGACAGAGCCCCGAGACACACGTGGCGGGCGAAACGAGGCCGGGAGAGAAGGTGAGTGGGGACGGAGGAGCACGTGACCCGCGGGCACGCGACGGGCGAGCAGCCGATGGCCAGCAGGGCCGCACGCTCCGGGACCTGCCACGTCACGCTGATCTGGCCAGAAGCGACGCCAGCCCTGCTGAAGAGCGGCTCTTTGAAAGAAAGTCAGCGCCGGGCACTGCCAGGATGGAGGGGACCCCTCAGCAGGCCGGCCGCTGAGGATGGCGCCTGGGTGGATGGCGGACGCATGGGTGGGAGGACAGTGACCATGGGGGTCCGGGGCTCCCCCTGCACACGAGGTGGGGGGCTCTGTGGCTTCTCTTCACTTGCTCCCAGGAGGAGAAACAGGAGCCGCTTACGGGCCCAGCGAGCTGAGAGCCCCTCAGTTCTCGGGGGCAGGTTAGCGGGAGGGAAGACGAGGACATCGTGGGGCCCTGGATGTTCCTGTTGTCACACGAAGTCACAAGCAAAGGGAGCAGAGAAGCTCGTCTTTATGAAGAAAGGAGGCCACCTGCCACCTGCACAACCCGCCTGGCACGGCCGGCAGCTGCGACAGAAAGATGTGTCCCACGGAAGCCTGCAAGAGCCGCTGTTCAGTCAGCGATGGACACGGGCAGGACAGGGAGGCGCCAGGGGTCCCCGGCTAACTAAATGCACCGCGCACGGTCTGGTCGCGGGACGGCGGCTTTCCCTTGAACGTGTGAACAGCAGCATCTGATGGCCAAGGCCGCTGGGCTGAGACGTGCACCGGACCGTCACGGACCCTGGCCGGGAGATGCACCGTTTCCAGGGCGCGCGGGCGGGCGGGGTCGCCTGCACACTGCACTCTGGGGGGCTGTGCACGCCGCCGAGCTCTGGCTGCTCTGGGCTGTCTTCTCCTGGGTGCCGGTGCCCGCAGACGTGCCAGGAACAGACCAGCTCCAGGAGAGAGCTGCCCACAGGCAGTTCAACCCCACGGTGGCGGGTGGCCACATGGGTACGGAACTGGGCCAGGCGACTACAGCCTGTGGCGGAGCAGTCTTGAGGCTGGAGCCTTTGTCCGGGGATGTGGGGCTCTCCGTGGAAGGTGCTGCCCCCGAGAAAGCGGTGGAAATCGCCGGGTGGCGGTGGTGGGCCAGGGGCCAAAACGTTTTCCACTTGGCTGCAACGGACACTGGGTTTAACAGAAACGATGGCCTGTGCCAGAAGCAGCAGGTGGCATTTCGGGGAGATTTCCGAGGATGTGCGCTGGTTTGAGAACCAGTCACCGCCCCCGCTGCTCTGGGGGTGTGACTCGCTCTGGTTGCTTTCCCAGGTCCGCACCGGGCGCTGCCGGACATGGGGGTGCTGGCGGACCGGCGCCCCGTTCTCACAGGCCCCAGGTCGTCCTGTCGGAGAGCGCACCGGACGCAGGGCTTCTGCGAGCCCCTCCTCGCACCCCACATTGCACCCGCAACAGAACTACCGACCGAGGAGCCTGCGGGGCGCTCACATCCCATTTTAGGGGGTCACGAAGCGCTGGTCGTAAACAGAGGTGCGGGGAGGGGCTGCGGGGGTGGGACCTGAGGGCAAGAAGCTCGCAAGAGGGCGGGTCTCTCGGCCTCCTGGGCTGAGTGGACACGAGAGGGTGGGGCCAACTCAGAGCTGCACTCTGGGGTGAGCCCGGCACAGGGGTGGGGGCGCTGACACGGCTCAGAAAGCGAAAGGGGAGCGAGTGCATCACAAGCAGTACCCTGCGCCCCCAAACTCACAGGGAACCCCGTGCCCCCAGCCAGGAAGCCCCGCCCCCAGGAAGCCCCGCCCCCAGGAAGCCCCGCCCCCAGGAAGCTCCATCCCCACCCACAGGGCGCCCCGCCCCACGACGGGGAGCCCCGCCCCCTCACACACTGGTCACAGCACACGGGTGGCCACAAGCGCGTCACCCCGGACTATCAGCCGTGAAAGTCACCGGCACAGAGTCACAAACAGCTCAGGTTCGTCCAACCAGCACCTCTGTCCCCAGGCCGTCTACAGGGCGCCACCGCGGCTGCACGCAGGGGACAGGGCGCCAGTGCCCTGCAGGGGAGCCCCGGACAGTGCGGCAGGGGGCAGTGGGTGCCCCGCACCCTCCCGGCACCTGCTCAGTTCGGGTTCGCCCTCCCTCCTGTCCCCAGATAAAGTTGGGGTTCACTCCTGGAACGGAGTGGGTGAGGAGCGGGAGGGCGGGCGAGGGGGCTCGCAGCGGGAGGTGTGACCCGGGGCTCCGAGTCCGCCCCCAGCGCGCGACGGGAGAAGACACACAGCTGCGCGGGACTGTCTGCGGAGTGGAAACAGGGTGGGGACCAGAGCACGCGGCGTCGCACTGTTATTATTACACATGTGCGTCCACGCGGTCCGGTCCGCACGCCGAGAACCGCACAGACGCAGATACATACTCACGGATATTACAGAAGCACGAATGTCCACACACGCAAATACGATAATAAATGTTACGGGATGCACGTCTATGCACAGACGCAGTTACCTATGCACAAGCAGATGTCACACAAACATGCGTGCACACACATACCTAGAGCACACGCGTGCACACACGTGTGCAACACTCTCTAAAATGACGCAGACCGACTGCCCAGCTCCAGCTCACTCTGAAGCAGGCTGAAGGGCCCCGCCTGGCCCCGCCACAGACCCAGCACTCACCTGTCGGCCGCGAAGTAGGACTCTGTGTCAGCATTTGGGGCGCCCGCCACCGCGAAGTTACTGCTGCCTGTGTCCACAAGAATCTGCAGCTTTTGTTTTTAAGGAAGAAAAACAGAAGTCGTCAGAGGACCTCAGTAAGGCGACATTCGTGAGCAGTTTTAAACACCAGGAACCACGAGCAGTGGCCACTGGGAACAATCTGACACCAGCTAGACATTTCTGAAACGCTGCTCTGAGGCTGAAATCTGAGCGGAGCACGAAGACGGCGCCGGCATTCGTCCGTCCTTCCCTGGGCTCAGGCTGTTTCCATTTTGGGCCACCGAGACCCAGGCTGCTGTCACCTTCTGGAACAGGTGCAGACACGTTTTCTCTTCTCCCGGGTAGACATTGCCGGGTGAGACATGCTGGGTCAGAGGGGAGCTGGATGCGTGTCGAAGGACAGGTGCGGCAGGAGTGCAGGCGAGCAGGCAGGCAGGGAGGAGGAGAAGCACCTAGTTGCTCTGTCTAGTCCTGCATCGTGGCTGCGCCCAGGCCCGGGAGGGACCGGAGTCCTCGGGACGGGTGTGACGGCACCCGACCCCAGCCCCACAGAGCGTGTCGGGGGACGTACGTTCAGTGTTTCTGAACTGCCTGCCCAGGCGCGCGCCGCAGACCCACAGACGATGCCCACGGCGCTGTCCCGACGCCCTGAGCCCCCGCGCTCCGCGCCCCCAGCGCGGCTGCTCCGTCCTCGGCCTCTGGGGCCTCGCTGCGGTTTCACGGGCAGTTCCCCGCGACCGGCGACGCTAGCTTTGTCCTGTGTTGTCTGCTCGTCTCCGCGGTGCACAGAAGACCCAGCAGCCGGACGAGTCACCGTCCGCGTCCTCGCCGGTGCTGCCTGCGTGCAGACACGGACACCGCCGGGTCAGCGCAGCGAAGAAACCCTTCGGAACAGGCGACGCGGACGGAACCCAGAGGCTGAAAAGCAAGCGCGGAAGTACGTACAGCGCTCGCGCTCAGTTACACAGAGCAAACGAAGGACCGACTCAAACGCGGGACTTCCGGTCCGGGGACCAAAGGGATGGCCGCGGAAGGCAGGGGACGAGGAGGCAGGCTGGGGACACGGGTCGCGCTCTGCAGCTGGACTGGGTGGCGCACACGGGTGCGCGTCAATGTCCCCCGGAAACCTGTCTCGTGCTAAGATGCTCTGTTCCCTCAATACAATTTCATAAAGTCATTTCTAAGAAAATGCCGGACTACGGACAACAAAACCAAAACAGCTGTGCTTCTGCGCAGAGCGTTCTCTCACCCTCGAGCACGCGGTGCCTTTGGCTGTTTTGTGGAATCCAGGGCGTGGGGGCCTCCCTCGAACCCCACGCAGCACTGGACGCCCCAGTGCGCTCCCTCCTGGAAGGGAGGCCGGCCCTGCGGACACAGGGCCGCCCCCCGCCCCGCTCTCCCTCCCGCCGGCTGACCGCCGGCCTGGGCTCCCGCTGCCCCGCAGGTGCGGTGCCTGTGGCTCCTCCCGTCGCCCCGTGACCCCTGCGCCTCGCGCCTCCAGGTGACCCCCACGTGCACGGCTCCCACTGCACGTCCGGCCCGGCCTCCACTGGGGGCGCCCACAGCCACCTCGTGATGTGAACGGTGTCCCCGAAAGGTGCGTGGAAATGCCACCCCCGTACCTGGAGCCTGAACTGAACTGGAAACAGGGTCGTCAGACGGAGACCACGAGGAGGCCCCAGCCGTGTGCCGGGTCCCTGAAGGGAGAGGAGAGCGCAGGGCCGGAACCGGAGCCCAGAAGCCTCCGGGGCCTCGGCCCTCGGTCCGCCCGGGGCGCGATCCGCCTGCTCACGTCCACTCGGGCGCCCACGCGGCGCCGTCCCGGAGAAGGGGCTCAGGGCACCGCGTGGCGTCCCCTCTGTGGCTCCAACGACGGGGCGCAGGCCCGTCCCCCAGGCCCCTGGGACTGCTGCTGCCTGTGTCTTCAGGCTGTGCCCGCAGTCTGTCCAGCGTCATCGCCTCCGGTGGGGCGCCGAGCGGTCATCACCCCGCTGCTCGCCTGTCTCCTCGCCTCCCCGCGCCCAACCACCCTCCCAACCCTCCGAGGGTGTCGTTCCCGGCCCTCACTCCACGCCCTCCACGCAGAGCACCATGCTGCCGGGAACACCCACACACTCCACGGCGCAGACCACCCATCTTGTCTGGCAATTCCGCCCCCTTCCTCCCCCACCAACACCCATCACCCGCCAACCTGGTAACAGGGACAGGAGGGAACAGCGGCTTCGAGGCGCTGCACACAGAGTCCCTGCTTAGTCCTCACAGCGGCGACGGCACATTCATCCCATTTCACAGATGGGGAGACGGGCAGGGAGGCGGGCCTGCCCGGTTATGTGCGGGTGGAGGCAGCGCCGGAACTGGAACCCAGCATGTCTCCAAGTGCACTCAGCCCACCCGCCCTGTCTGGGTGCAGGAGCCAGCCCATAATCCCACGCGGCCTCCACCCTCCCGCGGTGCCCTGGAGGGCGGGGACTGTGCTCTGTCCCCAGGGCCTAGGGCAGGGCCAGCACCCAGACACTGAGTCTTTGTTGAGGAACAACTGAGCGATTCTTCAAGGTAAAATCAAAGACACAGTGTGTCTCCTGGGTACAAAGCAAATACAGATCGGGAAGGATAAACACAACAGACGGCGCCCAGCTGCTGGACCTGCGGTGGGGGTTTGCACAGCATGGTTTCAGGCTGCAGGGTCAAGGCCAAGGCAGGCTCTGGCTCCGTCCCGACAGGCCTCCCGAGTCCAAGGGGAATGGCCTCGCCAGGGAGGCTGTGGACACGGGAAGATAATGGCCACGCAGTCCCGAGAGCGCCTGCCAGCAGCTGTGAACTCAGGGGCGGGGCCGCCGTGTTCCTCGAGCCGGCGCCCAGCTGTGACTCCAGACAAATCCACCCACCACGGCGTCCAGGACGCCTCTGCAGGCGTGGCCGCAGGTCTGGGGACCGAGTCCACAGGGGTGGCGACGGCAGAGACACACGTGCCTTTCTGCATCTTCCCTCCGGAAATGCACCCTCGGGGGTTCCGCGGTCCCGCCGACGCGGGAGGGACTTGCGCTCCACAGCCTGTTGGCGTGAGTGCGGCCTGCACGCAATGGAAAATGCACACGACCCGGTTTGTGACTGATGCACGTGCCGCGTCAGAGCCCTGCGGCCGCCCCGCGGGTGCACTGGATGCACCTGTGCCGGAGAGAATCCGCGCAGGTGTGGACGGGGCTGCGCCGGGTGAGGGGTCACGGGAAGGCCCGGCGGGCGGGTTCTCACCGCGCGTCTCCCCCAAACACGGCAGCGTCTGGACTGAGACTGCCCCTTCAAGATCCGCTTTGTGGGTGAGAACGAAGCCACCCTGCTGGCTCCCAAGGGATGGTGGGGACCAGAGCAGCATCTCCAGGGGTCTGTAAAAACAGCCATCATGTCCGCCCTCTGCAGAGCTGTGTCACCGGCAATTCTAACGTCTTTCTCACTCCTCTCACGTCCCCGCCGCTTTCTCTGATTCGATCCCATTGCTGGGGGCTCTCACGTGGGCCGGATGGATGGATCGCTGACCTGGCGGCCGCCCCACCCCTTCCCGACCCTGGCGGAGAGGGGTGTCCCAGCCGCCAATGGCGGCGAGCTCCCCGCCATCAGGACTGTGCAGCCGCCGCCTCGCTGCACCTGCAGGTGTGGCTGACAAGGGCTGCTGCGAACCCTGAAGACACCCGCGTCACTGCGCGCGTTCCGGAGACTCCGGCTCTGGGTCAGGACTGCGTGTCAGCCTCACACCCGCTCGACTGCAGCGGCAAGGCCCTCGCACCCTGGGGTGCAGGTCCGAATGCGGCTTGTCAGGCACCACGGCTCCCGTCCTCGCCGCAGACGCGCACTGACATCTGCGCTCACAGGCCCGCGTCCTCGTCCCCACCGTCACCTCGGGTTTTCAAACAGTGCCTGGAGGCAGGTGAGCTTCTAGAGCTGCTGGGGGCGGCGGAGGAGAGGAGAGGTGAAGAAGGAAACCCCAAACCAAACGATGCCTTCCTGGCCAAGCCAGCGGCTCTCGGAGAAGAGAGTGACTATCGGACAAGAGAGACCAACCGCCCCAACTCACCCGGGGACCACAACTGCACAGGAGTGAGACCACTCTTCCCTGGTCACTAAAGTCTCGGACGACGAAAGCCGCAGCTTCCCGTGGGATCACCTCCCTTCCCAGCCGCTCCCGGTCTGTGCGGACAGCACGCACTTCCACGAGGCCGAGGCCGGGGCCGCCGGCAACCACGCCCGGCCGGGCGCCTGGAAGGGCCGGGCTGCTGAAGCGGCGGATTCCGCGGCCGCGAGCGCTCCGGTGCGAGTAGGCGCCAGGCAGACACAAGACTATTGTCCTGGCATAATGGTCCCAACGACGGGGCCCAGGGCGCGCCTTCCTCTACGTCCTGCTGCGGATTCCACAGCCTCCACCTCCCAGAACCGAGTTCCTGAAATTCTCCTCTCCCTTTTCCTGCTACGCTGCCAACTGTCCCCCGGGCAGAGGCCGGACACACAAGCAGAGAGTGACCCAAACACGGCGACTCTCCCCACTTCCCCAGCCTCCGGTCCAGCCTGTCTTTCCCGGCTGCTCAGCAGAGCCAGCTCTCGGGACAATTCAGAGTCACGGTCGGCAAAGCGGGTCGCAACCTCCGTCCTTCCTGCCGCCATGCAGGGAGAGAAGTCACCCCGTAAAGGAGGACGTCGTGAGTCAGGCGAGGGCCAGTTCTCTGGGGAACTGTCAAGGCTCTGGCTGTGCTTGCAGGCACGTCCCCGAGCATGGACCGGCCAGCACTGTCCTCTTCCAGGCGACGCCGGGAAGGCACCTCACGCACCTGCGTTTCTCTCCAGCGCCGTGACCCCCTTGGCGAGGAGTCTCAGTACAGAGGAGGTGTCAGCGCCTCGCAGGTCTGCAGGGCCCAGGAGAGCTCAGGTGCTCAGGGGCTCAGGGGCTCACATCCCTGGACCTCAGCCCTCCCCTCTGCTGTTTCCTCCATCCCGGGAATTTCCTATGTCACCTCCTGCCTCCTCCCTGCCTCCCGGGACTTGAGGCCACACGCACTCGGCGGTCCACCCCCGGACACGTGATTTGGCTCGCAGCACGGCCGTGAAGACAGTCTCAAGTCCAGGGAGGTTTCATACTTTGAAAGCGTCATTCAAACTAGCTCTGCAAATGGGGGCACAAATGCTACCGAGCGGGGAGCCCTGACCCAGGACATGGGGGGTCCTGACACATGTCCCCGGAGGACTCATGTGTCCTTTCTTCCAGAACACAGGATGAGTGCCAGGAATGTTTCCCCAGGAGCCAGGGGCAGCGAGGGGGCTGCAGAAAAAAGAGACACATGAGGGCCACCCTACCCTGCAGAGTTAAGAGCCCAGCAGAGAAGGAGTGTCTGGGGTCTGTCCCCCAAAGCCACCTGTGACTGGGGCCAAGACCTTGGCAAGTCAGGAGCTGACCAGGCAAACATTTTGTCTCCTTATGAAAAACAGCAGACTGAACCCCCGAATGGAGTGGCCGCTTTCAGCCCCTGCACCGGCATCACCTCCCTCGCAGATCCTCCCCCGCCTCCTCGCCACAGCTGAACGGGCCTCTGCCTCCCCTCCAGTGCCAGCCAAGCTCACCCTGGCTTCTCCGTCTCCGCCCAGCGGCCTCCTTCCTCTGACTGTGCTCCTAGAAACACCTTGCACGTAGTCCTGTGAATGTGTCCCCGCCCCTGGTGCAGCAGCAATCCTGGAGCTGCTGCCATCAGCGTTCCAGCACTGTGGACAGTGTCGGGGGCCCAGCAGGTGCTCATTAACACTGATGGAAGATTCCGGCACAGAGACCTCCCTCCACTGAGGGGAGGCCAGAGACGCACAGTCCAGGCATTTTATGGATAAATATCTGCACCGCATACCTCTCAGTGTCACGCAAACCCAAGGGGGACAAAGGGTTCTCCATCTATTCTAGGAGGCAAGAAAGCAGCCTGGGGGAGACGGGGGAGGCTGCTGTCCCCGCCCCACCAGACTGTCTTCTTTGGCACTTGCTCCTAGACAACCGTCTCCAGCCGACCGTGCTGCCCACACGCGCAGCGTGACTTTCTTTACTAGATAACCGTGAGAAGGGACAAGCGTCACACACAAATCACTCACAACTTACGGGTGGGACTTCGAGCAGATGTCCGCTGGGCTGCGAGCTCAGGGCCGTCCTGCCCGTCAGCACCAGTCGAGCCGCTGCGGGATCCTCGGCCCGGAAGGCGGGACCCAGTGCAGTCATCTGTCACCTGCTCACGGGCAGGGCTCCTGGTGCCCGTCACACACGCTGCTGCGGACCACATCCCGGCAGGAAAGCTGAGCTCAGTTACCTGTGATCATCAGGGACACGTGCAGGGACCCGACCACGGGACCCACTCCTGATTCCACAGCAGCGGGAGCCTCGGCTCCTCAGGGACGTTCCTTTAGGAACGTCCTCCAGGGCGGCCTGGACACGATCCCATGCGTCCAGTCCAGACAAGGCGGACTTGTGTTCCAAATGGCACAGTCTCTGGGGCTGGATTTGTCCCCTTTTGTTTGGAGGTAATCGGACCCGGTCTGTGTCCTGCTGGCTGGAGTAAGTGGCCCACCACGTGGTTGGGGGTCTCACGGCCCAGAGGGGCCCCCCAGCCTCAACCCCATCCTTCATCTCTCCTCTGGCTGCCGCTGATGTCTGTCGTGACCGGCTCGTTTCTCCACACCTACCGTTTCTCTCGGAGGCGCAGTAAACGGCTGGGGGACACGGCCCGTTCAGCAGCCTCGTGGACAGAGGACAGCGAGTAGGAATTCACTGACCACCTGGCCTGCAGTCGGGGACGAGATCACGACCCGCCCTGGGCCCAGGGGAGCAGGCGGGCCAGGAATCTGGAGGAAGTCAACAGGCCAAACTCCTGATGCACTCGCGCAAAGAATTTAGCTTTTCTGGAGTCGGCTGGGATGGGCGAGGCTTACTTAACTTCCCGGCTGTTCCGTAAGTTAACCTGGAGCCTGGCTCTCAAACATCCATGGAGGCCAGTGCTGGGGCGGAGACAGCAGCGGGAGGGTGCCGCCCCGAGCCCCGTGCCACCCGCTTCTCCGGCTTTCTTCCCTGCGTGGCGACCCTCCCCGGCCGGGAATGCGAGCACCTCGCAGGACTCGCGGCAGGAGCTTCTGGTGAAGGAAGAGTTTCCGCTCGTGTGAAGCAGCACCTCGGTGCGGTGGTGGAGGAGCAACTGCTCTGCCGCCTTAGGCGGGTGCCGTCCACGGGCGTCCCAGGGGCCCAGGAGCACAAGCCAGAGGACCAGCTCAACAAGTGCCTCCTCCTCTCTTCCTGCCGCCTCCGCTCGCTCCCCTCCCGCTGCACCCGTCCCTCAGACAGAACCGCAGAGCAGAACGGCAGCTTCACGTGCAGCAGGCTTCCTGGGGACGACCTTCGCCAGCAGCCACCAGCCACCAGCCGCCATCACCAGACAAGCCGCAAATCCCTGGCCGGGGGCGCCTGAAGGCAGGCACGCATCCCAGAGGCCTGGGTTCCCAACCAGATGTGACCGGGATGCACTGAGGTCTGCAAGCTGCTGCAGGGGGTGGAGAGCAAGGACTTGCGGGCCGAGGGCGGCCTGCTGAACCGAAGTCCAGTCCGGAGACCGATGTCCCGGCGTCGCCCCGGGTGCCCGCCAGCCTCTCCTCTCGGCCGCCGCCTTCCTCGGGGTTGAAAGGCCGTCCTGAGCACTAACGGGGTGCTGGCACCGAGTTATCGACATGCCGGGCTCCGCTCCTTCCCACCACAACAGCGCTGCAAAGAGCGGCCGTGAGCCTCGCTTGCACATTTCTTCCCGACGCTGCTTTGAGCAAACGCTGGAAGTGGACTCGGAGTCAGAGGAAGGAAGCCTGGCAATCTGTCGAGACATTTCCAGACTCCTCCACGGGGCCTCGAGGGTGGGGCCCCCCTGGGGCAGAGCGTCCTGAGGGGGAGCACCTGCCTTCCCGCCAGCTGGGTAAACGGCCCCTCCCGGCCTTCAGCACAAACTGGGGCGAAGCCTGTTTGCCAGTAGCTTGGCGATAACACGTGCGCTCTCAGAAGTGAGTCAGCCGGACACGAGCTGCTCTCTGGCCTCCACGGTCACGGCCGGGGCTCCGCCCAGAGCGCTGCAGTGGGGCGGGGGTGCCGGCGGCAGAATGTTCTGGTTTGGCTTCAGGGTGGACAGATTCTGGGTGCTGGTCATGGGCCACTCCTCCCCTTGGGGGTGATCCAGAGGCTTCTGCTCACCCCCTGTGACGCCCTCATCCGCCTCCCAAGGTGGCGACACCCCCACTAGCCCGAGCCACTTCCTCCCCCTCCGTCTCCAGCACCTCTGAACCCAGAGGCCAGCAAGCCTCTTCTCACGCACAGCCAGACGGTCAGGGTGACGGGACTCGGCTCTGGCCCTCGTGCGAACGCAGTCACGGGCGCCTGAGACACAGCAGCCGGCAGGCCCGTGAGACCTGATTCACGAGCACAGGCCGGTGCGGCCGCCACGCCTCGGTCCGCGGCCACCGCCTCCCTCCGAAGGGCCTGGGTGACGGAAGTTGCGTCCTGCGACAGCCCCACATCTTGCCGCGGGAAAGCTGGCCAGCACGGCCAGCACAGACCTACGGGAAAAGGCTTTAGAGCATCCTCCTCCACCTGAGACTTCCGGAAAGCAAAGTGCCTTCAACGACCTCTTTTTATGACTAAGCTATTTTCTTTCCCCCACAGCAGTGACGGGACATCCTCTGGAAGGCTTGAGACTATGAATCAACAGAAAACGCTCGCTTCAGGGTGACTCAAACCAGCAGGATGTCTTTCTCTCCATATCAAGAAACTGCTAAAAACAGCTGGTATCAGATCAATGCAGCTCCAAGAAAACCTGTGTCGATCACTGTCACTGCCCTGGCATCTCTCTCGAGGTCGGAAGGTGGCCGTCCCGTCCGAGGCGTCACACGCTCACCAGAGGCAGGAGGGAGAAATCAGAATCCCAGTCACACCCGCCGCTTCCAGCAGGAAAGCGTAAACTTTCCCCCGAGAACCCAGGGCGACTTCCAGCTAAGTGTCAGGGCCGCACCGTGTCATCAGCCACAGGAAGCTGGCGAAAAGCTTCGGGCCAGAGAGCGGAGTTGGGGGGAGTTTTATCTAATCACCCGAAGGCGCGGACACAGCTCAGGTGGCAGTGACCACCGCTGCCATTTGCAGCAACTGGACGCGGAGAAGGACGATGAAATGCACGGGGCGCTCCGTGGACTCACAGCCCTGCACGTCAATCAGCCTGATTTTCACGCTTCCCTCTCCATGCAGACGCCGTCCCATCAGAAGCGGAGGGCGCTGCAGCGGGAGGCCCAGAGACTGGATGAAAACCGCGCTGAGGAAGGAGCTCAGAGGGAACAGAGAGGGCGGGAAGCAGACAGGAAACCTGGGAACAGTCGCGCTCGGAGAACTCATGCTCTGGGAATCAAGACCAGACACCACATAAAGGCCCTTTGAGAGACGTGCTCTGAAATGCTCAGGCTGAGCCGCCGACGGAGAGAGACGCGCCAGGGCAGCGCTGGGACGAGACACGAGACGGGCAGGCCCGGCCTCTGACGGGACGCGGCGCAGACAAACTGACGTCTACCAGCAAGTGCTTCAGAAGCAAGTTTCATGAGCTTCGACGGCCGGCCCAGCGCCCGGGGCCGGGGCAGAGGGCGCCACGCAGCGCCGGCCGTGCTGAGCCCTCGAGGGTCTCGGCAGCGTGAGGCCGGCTGCGGGGAGGAACAGGTGCCTCCGTCCTGACAGTCCGGGATCCTCAGGTCTCTGCCAGCCTCACGGTTCTGGAACCCACGGCCACAGGGCGTGTGCACTCGCGGAGACGAGGAGACGCCCACCCCACAGCCAGGGCCAGCTCGGGTGCGGAGGGAAGGCGAGGCCACCCTGGCACGTGGCGGCCCCGCCCTCGCCCCGCAGGGGCCTGCAGCCTGACCAGCCGGGCGGGCCAGGCGGGGCCCGCAGGCATCCGTCCCTTCCGCAGGTTAATGAGTCGGATGTTCGTATACTTTCCGCCTGAAAGATGGTAAAAACGCCACGGGGAAAACGTGCGTGCAGGCGAGAACGCGCGCTCTGCAGCCCAAAGCAGCGAGTCGACCGCGAATCCTTACCAGTGAGGGCACTGGCCGAGGAGTCTCAGCGTGCCGGGCACAGCTTGTCGGGCTGTTTGTTTTTAAAGCACAGGTGCGGCAGGAGTGAAGGAGAGCAAGACGGGCAGGAAGACAGGCGGGAGAGGCACTCACTTTATTTACTTGTTCATGTGTTCCCGCCTCGGCCCCGGGTGCTGAACTGGGGTCCTGGGACGAGTGGACTGCGCCTCGGAGGCAGCGGACTCAACCACTAAGCCACCAGGAGCGCCTGCTGCGACCCCTCTGTGCCCCGTGCTGACCTGGAACGTTCCAGCCCTGAGAGGCGCAAGTGCTGTGTGCAGAGCGCTGCAGCTTCAAAGGCGCTTTGTGGTTGCTTTAGCCTCGGCCACTGCGGGCTTATCCCACCTTCGTCCACGACGAGTTCAAAGGACGACTCGGTGACGACGGCACCTTCAGAACTGCCTCACGGAGGCTTTCAGGCCGGTTCCACACCACTTAGGAAATGAATTGTGGAGGCAGCTTTGTTTGGCCCAGATGCCGCCGCTCTCAGCCTCCGTGGCGTCTCCTCTCTGATTTCCGTCCTCCGCTGTCAGCCTGGCCTGTGTCCCTCTTGCCCCGACCAGCGGGGCGGTGGCTGCAACAGACCATGCTGACCCCAAGGTCACCTGAGCTCATGCCCGTGAGCGCGCTCACCTGGGGCTGCTGGCTTTCTCTGCCGGCTGAATGACCCCGGGGACAGCCCTCAGCCCAGGACTGTCTGCAGGGGTGAACAGTGCCCCAGGCCACCGCCTTGTCCTCTGAGGTCTGGGGGTGGGGACAGAGCCCAGCTGCACACGCCTGTAGCTTCTCCATGCAGACACACCCCACGTCTCAGCCGCCCTCCAGATCCTGGGGCCACCCCCGGGTAAACCGCCCGCGCAGCCTGTGTCTGCCACCTGCCCCAGAAGCCCAGAGAGACGGATGGAACACGCTGGCCGGTCTCCGTGGTCGCCTGGACGCCCCTGCCCGGCTCCCTCGAGTCCAGGACTCTCAGCAGCGCGCACACTCGGCCCCTGGAGCCACTGACTCCCTAACGCCCGGCTGGGAGGGGCACGGGTCACTCGCCTGGAGCCCGACCCCACGCTGCTCGGACAAGCGGGCTGTGCGTGTCGGGTGAGGGCGGGAGTCAGCGTGCGTCCCTGACCCGGGGCCTGGCGGCCTCTCCCAGGACAGCTGGGGTGGAAGCGTGAGGGCCAGCATTCTCCCCGGGGCCCCGCGGGCCTTCGGGACCGGTCATCTTGATGGGGAGGCGGCTGGCTTCCCCCCATGAGATGGCAGGGCTCCCACCCAAGGTGTGACAAGCAAAAATGTCCCAGAAGGACATGATGTCCTGGGTTGAGGACAGCGCCTGAAACCTCTCTGCCAGCCCTGGGGAAGGCGCCAGAGAAAACCCAACACTGCCGCGCTTCCTTTTGACTTCAGAAGACAGCCCCTTGTCCCACCAAACGGAGGAGGCAGCAGAATAACACCTGTGGATGGAAGCATCTGCCGCCACCGGACTTGTCCGCCCTGTTTTGCTGGGAGGAGGAGCCAGGCTCTGACTCCAGGGCAGGTGCAGGGAGACACTCCAGGCTGGAAACAAAGTAGCAGGGGTGACCCGAGACTGTGTCTGCTCATGCAGTTGTTACAAAGTGTATTTCTGAGTCCCCATCCATTCTGCCTCCCTAGTAACTCCTAGTGACTTACAGCGGTGGCTCCCGAGGCCGGGAAAGGGGAGCGGTGCCTCCCGGCTGCAGCGGAAGCACCGTGTGGCTCAGAAGTAAGCATCCCCTCGCCTGCCCCCCACCAGGAAGCTTCTGGAACCCCGTCTGCTTGAGGCAGAGGCTCTAAAGCAGCCAAGGACACACGTAACGCGGCCCGGCCACTAGGAACAGGGCCTGTGCTGTGGAATCTTCCCGAAAGTGCAGGCGCTGTGACCTTTCACTCAAAGGCGCCGGCGGACACAGGTTTCGACTTTTCTGTCTCCTAACCCCGTCGTCTTGTGCTTTTCCATTGTCCTTCATAGTTGACCCCTTTCCCTTGTTTCCTCAAATTTCTTCGTGCCGACCGTCGCCTGCCTTCCCGACAGCGGCTGGACGTAAGTTGGGGAGACTGGACGGCCTCCTTTGAAGAAAGGCAGGCTCCGGACTGCACCCTGCTTGGCGCATTCTCCATGCAGACTGGGAAGCAACTGCGCAGGAGGAAGAGAGAGAAGCCGGGCCCCGCGATGCCCGCGCCCCACAGAACGTGTCAGCACTTCCCGTTCGAATGTGTGAGGAGGAGAGCCCATCGCTGCCTGTTTCATGCAAAGGAGTGGAGAGGACAGGCCGCCTCTCAACAGAAACCCCCGGCTTCTGAAGTCACCACCAGGTACAGAGCGTCCGACCTTTCGCATCTTCCATTGAATTGACTGTGTGAGCCTGAAAGTCTTTTTTTTTTTTTTCAATAACAGAAATTGCTGTAATTATAATCACTTTAGAAACACTATTATTATTAATACGACCAAATTGCACGGTTTGCACAGACGCCGCTTCTCTCCTGTTGGGAGGAAGACACAGAATGGCCCCCAGCCCCCCGCATCTCCATGCCAACGTGGTTCTGTGCGCCGAAGGGCTTCTGCACAGACGCTGGGAGGCCTTGGTGAACGGAGGACGAGGGGCCCCAGCTCTTTGTGAATGCACCCGGATGAGAGTTCTCCCCGGCAGCCGTCTCGGGTCCCTGTCTCCTGCTCTGCCCATTATGCTGAGCCCTAAGCATGGCCCTGGAGGAAGAGGGGAAGAGGGGTTCCCATGGCTGCTCCCTAACACCCTGAAGTGTGAGGTGTGGGCAGTCTGGCTGCAGGTGGGAGTCTTCCGCTCCAGGTCAGACACGGAAGACCAGACGGCAGGGGGCGGGAAGGGCAGAGAGCAGGTCTGGGCCCGGTTCTGGTGCCCAGCTGCCTGCAGGCAACTTCTGACTGCCTTCTCCTCCTTCCTGTCCGGTTGCGCTGCGCTGTGATTCACCCTCTCCAAGCTGCCCCATAAAACGGGCAGAAGAGTCGTGTGCTGAAAAGAGGGGCCACAGGGCTGCCCCTGCTCCGTCTAGGACGGGGCTGAACTCTCGTAAACATTCCTGGTTATTTGCTGCTGGAATTCACAACTCCATTTTCCTCTCCACCTAAACAATTTTTATTTTAGGCTTTGGAAAGTTAGTATAGAATAAATGCATGACTCTTGGCCATTAATGTAAAGCAGGAAAACTCACTCCAGGTGCTGAAGTCACCCGGGGTCGCCCTTGCCCCGCTCCACATCACATGAGGGAAAGGCTCTCTGACTCATACAGAACAACCATTACTGATGAAAACTTTTTTTTTTTTTTTGAGAGCCCAAGAGAAATGCTTTGTTCGTCTTGTGGTTTCTTTCCTTCCCCGCCTCCAGATCTTGGGTTCCCTTCCTCAGAGCAACGGAAATACCCCCGATTCTATTGCTTTCTGGAGAGAAGTCCATTCCACAATTCAAGGTGCCCACTTGCCAAGTGGAGAGTCACTTAGGCCCTGGATTACCTACCCCGAGGCACCCAAGAAGTTCTTCCTCAATGTCCGTGGAAAGCAAAAGTCACCAGCCCCCTCCACCAGCTCCCCTCCTGTTTCCACGTGGTGGTACCAGGTCTCATGGTCGACTTAACCCTCCTCAGCTGACCCTGCCACGGGGCCCTGGGGCAGCCTCCACACACGGAGGAAACGCAGCTCTTAGATGGAAGGCAGCTCTGAGCAGATTCCATGCTTGCAGTGTTTTAAACTAATTAAACAACTCTGAAAGTTACTCAGCAGTTTCTTTTTTAAAAAGAATTAGCATGGCATGCCTTTCCTCTTAAGAAAGTCTTGAATAATTAGATTTACACCAAAGTCATGAGTATGTTCTATTTATAGAGGAATCAGAAGCAAATGCCAACGTTAGAAACAAAAATAGAGCATCTTGGGGTGGCCTGTTCAACAGATCGGAAAAGCTTGACTTCAAACCTCACAGGTTAGGCTGTTTGAAAGAGGAGGAGGAGGGCCGAAAAGCTCCTGGCTGGCTCTGGCTCTGAAAGACCGTGCTGCCTGAGGACATGCATTTCTTGCTACAAAACCTGCTGTCTATGGCAGGAAGGTCTGAGTAACAGAAGAAAGCGGTGTGGCCGAGTTATAATTCTGTCACCGGGAGAGCACTGGTCCCGGGAAGCCCAGCTCTGCCGTGTTTCGTTCCCATACTTTGCCCACACACGTGTGCACGCGCACTCGGTGCAGGGGCCTGGGCAGCCCGAGGGGCCAGGAGGACGAGCCCGCCCGGGGCACAGCTGGCAGAGCTGGGCAGACGCGGCTCCCCGGCCCCAAGCCAGCGTCGGCGGCAGAGCCTGGGTCGAGCTCCGCAGAAGCCC
The DNA here is from genome assembly GCA_004363575.1 of Solenodon paradoxus. NCBI lineage: Eukaryota > Metazoa > Chordata > Mammalia > Eulipotyphla > Solenodontidae > Solenodon > Solenodon paradoxus. Next base: position 26,933 of record RJWH01008213.1, read on the forward strand.
CTTGCAAGGGCGCTGCAGCGCTGAGGCAGCCTGGGGGCAGGAGGGTGCTATCTCCCGGCGATTTGCAGTGCGACGGCAGCGCGTCCGGGCCCACGGCTCGCCACCGGGAGGAAAGCGGCTTGGAGGCAGCTACAGGTCTCCACCGCCGCCCGCCACAGTCGCAAACAAGTTGGGAGACGCGCGCACTGCGGCTCAGCGGCTCCGGCAGGGCCGCCTCCCTCCGCACGTCCGCCCCCCGCCCCGCGGAGCCTCTGCGCTCCCGGATCTGCTCCCCGACGCTGGGGACAACTGCTGCTTCGGGGCGACGCTAGGTCGCGTGGAGGCATCGCCGGCTGCCCACGGGCCGAGCAGCCGCGGCTGCAAGGCGGGCGGGGGCAGGGGCTGGCGGGAGCGGGCGGGCGCGCCCAGCGACCTACCTTCTGCGGGGGCGTCCCGATCAGCGTCTCCAGGTAGTAGCCTCGGCCAGAGTCGCCCTGCAGGTTGTCCACCATGGCCAAGAAGTTGCCCGCGCCCCCGGAGGGCTCCAGGGCGAGCGCCAGGCCGTCGGCGCGAGGCATGGTTGGCGTCCCGGACCCGGGGGTGGGCGCGGCTCCGCGGCTGGTGGCCCGGGCCACCCGGAGAGGCAGCGTGAAGGGCGCGGAGGCCAGCGCCGGGGCGGCGCGCAGGAGCCACTGGGCCAGCAGCGGCAGCAGCAGCGCCCGGGCCAGCGCGCCCATGCCCGCGGCGGGGCCCCGGGGCGCGCCGGGCCCGTCCCGTCCCGTCCCGTCCGGCTGCGGCGACTCGGCGACAGGCGCGCTCGGGGCCGCGGGACAGGACTGGACGCTCGGGCAGGGCTGGGCACTGGGGCCGGGCGCGCCGGGCCGGCGCGGCGGGAGGAGGGAGGAGGGCGCGGAAAGAGGCGGCGGAGGCGGAGGCGCTGGAGGAGAAGGAGGAGGAGACGCGGGGCCGGGTGGAGAAGTTGCGGCCGCTGCCCCCTCTGGCGGGCGCCCGCCGCCCCGCAGGGCCCGCCCTCCCGCGTCGGGTCCGCCCGGCTCCCGCCCGCTCGGCTCGGGCCGAGCCTCTTCCCCGGAAAACTCGAGCCCGAGCGCCCCCCGAGCGCCGGGCGGCCGCGGCCGACGGATGTGACGAGGCTCCCAGGCTGCCCGGGGAAAGTTTCGGGAACCCTTAAAGGGGCAGCGGAGGCCTGAGCTGGCCCCGGGCCGCGGCGGGGACTGAGCGGGGTGCCCCGGGGTCGGGGAGCGGAGCGGGAATCGTACAACAGCCTGGGGCATCTCCGGGAGTCAAGGCGTCTGCAGCTCCCGAGCCCAGTGCCTCCCTGCGCGCCCCAGCGCTGCTCCTCCCGCACCCCGCACCCCCCATCCCGGACACCTGCACCCCGGCCACCTGCACCCCGGCCCTCCCTGCACCCCGGCCACCCTGCACCCCGGCCACCTGCACCCCGGCCACCTGCACCCCGGCCACCCCCGCCGCGCCATTCCCTCCCCCAGCCGGCCCCACCCCCACACCGGCCAGGGAGCGGCCCTGAAGGGGTCAGCGCGCAGGCAGGGAGGGGCCAGGCTGGAGGCCGACGCCCTGGAAGTCGCGGGAGGGGCTGCGGGCTGGGGGCTCCCGGCAGGGTCGTAGGTTCTGCGCCCCGCCCGCCGGTCCGCGGGGAGGTGGCCTCTGCAGTCCTTTCGGAGCCAAACTCCTTGGCTCCGAGCTCCTGGCGATGCGGCTTCGCTGCTGCTAGGAGCTGTCCGCAGGCCCTCACTTCTCAGCAAGTTGCTGTCACATCTGAAACCACAGCCAGGGGTCTACGGCGCTGCCTGCCCCTCCCGCCCGCTCCGGGTCTCCGCGGGTCATCTGATTCAAGCGGTTTAGCCTTAGACACCAGGACGGCAGAAAGGCGTCAGGCAGGCAGGCAACGAGGGTGGTTTTCTTTTAGGCACCAAACACCGGAGGGACCCCGAGCTGGAGTCCACCCATGGCTGCTACAGCAAGAGCAGAATCCTCTCTGTCCTCCAGCTGAATTGTGTTGGGTGTTTTGAAACAACCCAGCACCTTCAAACCTGGAGAGGTTGGAGCAGAGCTGGAGCCTCGCTGCAGTTTCCAGCTACTTCGGCCCAAATTTGGTTCTTGCTCCTGTCGTCCCAAGTTTAGCTTCGGGGCCAGCTCGGCAAGGACCCCATGTGACAGGGCTTCGGCTGTGTTGATTTTCAGATGACTTTACCTCTACATCGCGTTTTCCCCAAACTCTCCCAGCTGAACAAATCCCCGGCCACGCGAAGAAAGGCCTAGTTGGGTCCCCAGACGGGGTCTAAATCGATATTCCCATAAATCTGCAAAGCTATTCCAAAGTTACGACGACGACGTTCCTGCATTCACACTACAAATCCAAGCTCGCAGCGGAAACCTAGTTTAAAAAATGCTTGTTGAGCCTCCTCAGTGTCCAGTCCGGGTCAGAAGCACTCCAGACAGTTCTCACACGAGCTGACCTTGCAGAAAGCACACGGGCTTGTTAAGGACATGGACACAGGGCCGCCTGACGTGCAAGTTTCACACGAGAGACATTTGCTCTAATAACTAAAAACACAAGGGGAATTTCAAAAAATCAAGTCTAGTTAAAGTCTGTCCTTCCTGGAACTCGTGGCCCCATCCAGAGTGAGGACGGGCGCAGAGGCCCGACAAGGGCCAGTGCAGGTTTTCGGGGACCAGAAGCTGAGCCCCTCCTGCGGTCTTACCCGAGGCGGCCGGTTGCATCAGAAAGGAGGCAGGTTGAGGGACGGGCTGAGGGACGGGCTGAGGGACGGGCTGAGGGACGGGCTGAGGGACGGGCTGAGGGACAGGACAGACATTCTCCCCGGCCACCTGGGTTTTACCAAAGCGCTGACCCCTGCTGGAAACTCCCCGCTGGCAGGATTTGGAAAACACTGTTACCTTCCCAACATTTGCATTGAAATCCTAGTAGCTCCTACTTTGCTACCTCCCCTGAAATAGGAGAGCAAGGTTGGAGAAGGAAAGAGGAACCCCTCACTAGACCCTCGGGCCCCCTCCTCCAGCCCTCCTCCTCCCCTTCTCCCTCCTCCCCTCGCCCTCCCCTTCCCTCCCTCTCCTCTGCGCCCTCCTCTCCTTCCTTTCCTGCCTCCTCCTCCCTCTTCTCCTCCCTCTTCTCCTTCCTCCCCTCCCTCCCCGCCCTCCCGCCTCCCAGGGCCCAGCTAGCTTTCCTTGACCCACTCGGGAAACAAAGGCCCCACAGTAGGGTGAGTCCTCCTTCCTTGCAAAGAGCAAACAGTCCCCATCAAGGTCCTGGACAGCCCTGCAGCCCCAGGAGCAAGCTGGCTTCCTCCCAGGAACCCGACTGCTGGTCAGTCCTGGCTGCCCCTGCTGCCTGCCTTTGTGGGTGGCCCTGCTCTCCTGCTCAGGTGTCAGGACCCTTGTCCCCTCCTAAAGTGGGTTGAGGACCCGCCCCAAGGAGCCTTGATTTAGGTGACACACCTAATTGGTGATAATTGGTAATTGTCAAATTGGGAGTGAAAACGGAGAAGTGATAGCAATCTGTAATCATGAAATACAACACAGTGCAAATAACATGCCAATAAAAACTAGTGCCTCTTTCCAGAACAAACTAGAATACTTCACATTTTTGCACATCTCTTCATCTGGTGTCATTGAAGGCCTCACTGCTCCAGTCTGGTAGGAAGTCACTGGAAATGCCCACACCAGGAGAAAATGACAGTGGAAAAGGCAGATTCCTTTTTGTTAGATTTATTATATTATTTTAAGAGAAAGGCCGACAGCCTGGAAGACAGCGGAGAGAGAAGCATGTTATTCATTTAGCTGCTCCCCAGACAGTGGGCTGTGAACCCCGCTCCGTGAACTGCAGGTGGACCGCGTCCCAGGCGCCGGCTTAGCCCCTGAGCCACCAGGGGCCAACATTTATCACGACTGTAAGGTCCACGCAGGCACCGGGGAGCTTGAGACCCCAAGAAGGAAGACTTGAAGCAGCCACGGGACTACCCCACGGCCGGCGACTCCAGGAGCGAGACCTGGCACTCCCGCCAGCCAGACGGTGGGCCGTTCCGTGTCTCCTCCCCTCCAGTGACCGCAAGACGAGGCACCGTTCCGTGTCCCCCCACCAACCTCTGAAAAACCCATAAAAACGCGCCCCTTCCTCCCGGCGCGCGACTTCCCTGGCGTCCGTCGTGAGCCCCGTGACCCTCGCCCGGGAGCGCCCCGTAAACGCTGCTGGTGTGCTGCTTCAGTCGCCTTTCCTTTCAGTCTCGCGGTGGCCTGGCTGTAACCTGACAATTATGTCATAAAACCGGTGGGAGGAGCGACGTCCCAGCGGAGCCAGAAGGACACGGAGAAGCAGTTTGGAAGCGTCTCTCTTGGTCTCCGCTCTCATCTTCAGTCGCTCTCAGTGTGGAGCCACCGAGCGTCCGGCGTGTGCCAGACACGGGCCGGCGGGCGCCAGTGCCCGCACCTGAGGCTGCGCCCGGGCTCCCGCAGGTCCCCAGAGCGCCAGCCACCTGCCCTGGGATCTGAGCCGCTCTCCTTGCTCTGCTGCAGCTCCACTCTGCCTGCTGCCTCCCAGCCACTCGCGACCGAGCTGGAAAGCTCCCATTTCTCTGTCTGCTTCTCGTCAGCCTGTCCTGTCCTGTCCTGTCCTGCCCGCCTGCAGCTCTCGCCCGTCACAGCCACGCTTCTGGAAGCCCTGCCTGGACGTCTGGTCTCTGCTCGCTCTTCCACACGCGCTTCGTCCTGCACGCAGCCCGGGCGAACTGGGAGCTTGGGCTCCGGAGAAACGAGAGGCCTTTGATCCGGAAGGGGTTGCTGAGAAGCCCCCAGGTCATTCGTGTTAAAGAACGACCTCCGTGTCCAGGGAGAAGGCCTTCCATGCGCATCGCCGCTGCCCTGGCTCCGATGGAGCCGCGATGACCTGGGCGCGGGCCAGCCCAGAAGCAAGCGCGGAGCGACGCCCGCGTTCTGGTCTAAAGCGGACGGTGGATGGACTGGGGGCCACTTGAGCATCACGACAAGGGGTAAGCACAGTGACTAACGCCACACTGCAGTTCTGTGGGGACCTCTTCGCGCACAATGTTCTTTTAAAAGTCCACCGATGGTCTTTGGCGGAGCCCGACTCCTTGGTTCTGACCTGGCGCAGGGGAAGCGGGTCAAGCATCTGCTGCGCTGACTTTCCCGCACATGCTGCTCAGAGGAGTCAAACAGCGACGAAGGGGCGCGGCGCTGAAGGGACGCGGCGGTGGGCCCGGGATGGCATGGGTCGGAGGGCAGCCCGTGACGCAGGGGGTCCCGGCAAACATGGCACAGGAGCCCATCCAGGGTGGCGCCTCCTCGTGGGAGTGACCGTGCCCCCTGGGAGAGGTTCTTGTGCAAACTCACCCAGAACCCGAGGAAGCCTGCCACGTGCAGACCACACCCCGAGACCAGCTCCCACAGGCCCCGCTCTTGTCAGCAGCGCTTTCAGACACGTCTGTTCAAAGCGCTGCAGCAGAGACCTCGAATCCCGGCCTAGACTGCCCAGCCCTTCACAGAGAAGACTGTTGGCTGTCCCCTGTGGCTCTGCCCTTGAGGTGCAGGCCACGTGAAGCCCTGGGCTGCGGGTGCCAGACCTGGGGAAGGGGCAGGAGGAATCTTTAAAAAGTAGGAATAAAAAGGCG
>RJWH01008214.1:0-32581 GCA_004363575.1 Solenodon paradoxus
TTCTCCCAGCTTATATCGAATACCTGGAATCCTAGATGCCTCATTACTTTCATCATCATCATTTCCTGGCTCCAAATGAGACCAACTAGCGTGAGAAAGCTATACTGTCCTGCTGCTATTTAGACTATTTTCTGCACCATTTGTTCCAGTCCCTCAGAGGCTCCAAAGACTATGTTCATGGCCTTTTGTTCCAACATATCCCTTCCCTCACCAAAGCCCATAGGATCAAAGACCTCCTGGGAAGAAGGGAAGGTAAAGGAAAAGGAGGGAAGAGAGCAGAAGCTACACAGAGGACAAAATTCAACACAGGGATAGGGGTGACAGAGAGAATTGAGGAAAATCAGGGAGACTTGGTGAACAGGAAGAGTCTAAATAAAGAGCATTTGTGTTTGAATAATAATTATTTCTAGGTTTAGGACAGAGAGAATTTCATTTCAGACATAGTATACTCTTACAAAAATTATCTTTAAATGAGGACTTAATATTATTCTTAAACTAGGGTCATTATAATATTATCATTGTAATAAAAAAGGCCATGAAGCACAACATGCTATGTACATAATATTTTCCCTTATTACTCACAGTGCAGTGGCTTATTGGAAATAGAAATGTACAGCGAAACATTTATTATTAATGATGGGACATGATAAGAGCAGGAAAAACTGACTCACTTACTGGGTAACTAAAGGCTTCATCTGAATAAATGCAATAATAAAAGGGAAATGTCTGAGAAAACTTAAAATGACAAAACATAAAAGTGAGGGTGCTGGAGAGGATACTGAGACACTATCCTCTCTTTCCTATCTCACAAGACCTGTATTCCAGAATTAGAATTACGATTATGTTTCAGATCATGAGACAAAGCTGGGCAAGATACTATCTCTGCTGCTATGAATTTGTCTCTGTATCTTGTCTGTGTTTTACACAGGGAAACTTAAGGTGATATCAGCCCCATCTCACCTGGCCAAATTAGTGCATACCATAAATGCTTAGGATGGAGATAATATTATCATACTTTATTTTTCCAATCCTACCATCTCTTCTTAAACAAAAGGAGAGATCTCAGGAGACCCTGGCTCCTGCCTGTCCCATGCACTGTCCATGTACCAGAGCCAAAGACCCTGGTTTAGGATGATTCTAAATTAGGAAGGATAATAAATCGAGGAAAGGGAGAATAGTCATAGAAAAAACCCAAGATGGACAAATGCCATGACACCAATTAATGATACTATCACTCTTTTCTAATTAGAATGCTTTAAAGGCAGAAAACATAATAGCTTAACATTTCTCTGATGAAAATCAAATCATAGGTGGTTGTGAGCGAAGTTGCTAAAGCTATTCTACCCTCAGAAAGAAAATAGACTCCATGGAATCTGGAGAAAACATGTAATATAGTATTGTGGGCCTTGTTTATTTCACTGATAATTTTGCAGGGAAACTGAGTATGAAATTTTCTTGTACTATCCTGGGCAGAAGTTTCAGTGCTATAAAGCATTTGCATCTATGCGACCATGAATTAAAAAGACAATTTATTAAGACTTTCTGAGTATTTATTAAGCTGCCTGTGTACGTTCAAAGCATATTGCTGTTTCATGATTAATATGTTATTGCTTGTCTTGAACCCTCAACTGTACCACATGAGAATGTGCAAAGAATTTTCAGGGGGTAGGGAGAAAGCAAAGTAACATTGAAAGCCAGATAGCCTCATAGGGTGTGAGCACTAGAGTGCTATCAAGCCACATATACTGGTAGTGGTCCTTTCCATTCCCTTACAAGGGGAAGCTTGCAAGAAGCTTTATGGTATACCCAAACTGAAGCAGATATGAACAGATTATGCCCAATTGACAATCACCTATTGATATCATCACAAGAGAATTTGAAAACAGATTAATTGAAAGCCATTCTTGATGCTGCTCCCTGCAAAGTAATTTTGGTCTAACAGAAAAGATTGGAATAGGAAGAAAGAATAAGCAAATATGGGATACAACAAACACAGTAATCCTGGCCACAAATTGATAGAGAGGATGGATGGCTTTTGTACTGTGCATGCAGGTGGCTATATAATGGTCATAGGTCCTGACCACAAATTGCAGGACTACATGGATAGGAACTTATTCATGATGAACATCTGGAGGAAGCAGGCAGAGAAACTGATGGGCCTGAGGTCAAACCAGAAGATGACCAGGAGCTCAGGGATGGCAGTGAGACAGAGCACAATGTCCAGCAGGGAGAGGGGGCTGAATCCAGTCAGACTGTGATTAGAAAGCAGGCACTGGCCAACATGCCCAGAAAGGAGAGGAGGATGAGCAGGATTGACAGTGCTACCAACTCTGGTAGTTAGGGAAGCAGATAAGGAATTCTGAGACGAGAGTAATTGAGTGGTTGCTAAATGAGGCCATGTAAAGCATCCTGATCATGGTAGAAATTCCAAGTCCCTTAAAACATAACAGCATAAGAAAGTATGTGTTCTAACATGTTAGACCTATATAAAGAAATGATACCATGTTACTTCAATAAAATTTTTAAGAAAAAATTTTAAAATAGGCTTAAAAATAAAAAGTATGTATTCTAGATAAAACTTCAGCATTCATTAGGTCTCTTAACTGGGCCCAATGTAGCTTATAAATCATGATCATCAATCATCACTGACATTTAACAAAGCCTATATGTGCTAAGCATTATGCTTAATTATTTATATTCATTTTTTCATTTCATAGCTTTAAAAGTTATTAACCACAGTATTGTTATCCTAATTTCACAGATGTAAAAGTGTACAGGCAAAGGAAGGAAGAGAATTTGATCAAAATCAGAGAGCCAGTAAGTGGTGAAGACAGGGCTTTGAGTCAGTTTTCTGTCTGATTCTAGGTCCCTGCTGTCAGCCACTACATACATTTATCCTCAACAAGCACGATTACTTGCCTGAGCCACATCCCTTCAGAGTTCAGGAGGATACGTACATGGACAATTCTGCTTGGCTGATCCAACAGAGATTCTAGAAAGTCTCTCTTCCATGGGACTGGATGGGACAAGACTTATAGGTTCTTTATTTTCATTTTTCAGGACTGAAGGTAGAGAACATTTGATCCCACTGAAGAACAATAATTCCTTCGTTCTCACCCACAAAATCTCATTTTAACACATACTTGTTATCAATCTAATATGAGATTATTTGCTGTAGTTTCTCTTTGTGAAGGTTTAAGAATGCTGGATTTGTGTACATGAAGATACTGTGCATTTCCTATTCTGGGAGATTGTACTGAGGCATATACCAGGACAAATGTAAAAACATCTTAAGTGATATGTCTATTTTTCAAATTAATGAACATGATCTTGAAGGGGGCTACAAAATAGAACCACATGATGAAACTGAGATGACAGGAGAATAGACTGCTAACCTAGAGAGGAGAGAGAGAGTTCTGTAGTTTGCGGCAACATCAAAAGTTAAGCCTAAGAGAACTGCATCTAGAGGATTAAGCATATCACCCATATGAATTCCTAGACTGATGTAAGGCACTTGAGATCCGAGGTTATGGTCATGTGATAGTTAACTATCACAGGAATATTTCATCCCAAGATTAGTCTAATCATTGTGGACTTGACAAATTAACTTCCTTATCAGCTATATACGATTCCATTCCACAGTTCCTTTTTTTTAAGTAACTCAGACAGGAATCAAGGCAAGACAGGAGGGTAGGAAGAGGAGGAAGAAGCACTATATTTTATTCAGCTGTTTATCTTGGTTGTTCACCCCGGTCTCAGGTCCTTGAGATGTAAATGGACTATATTCCCACCTGAAGGTGACTGACAAAACAACTACCCCACCAGGCACATGGTACACAGCTTCTTTACCCAGTCATCTGTTGACACAAATTTAGGTTGGGTCCATGTCTTAACTGTTGTGAATTTTGCTGTTGGGGTCGTATATGTTTTCTGACTGGTTTTTTGCCTTTTCTGAGTAGATACCTAGAAGTGGGATTGCTGGACCAAATAGTGGATCCATCTTTTTTATTGAGCAATCCAAATCTGTGGTCACCAAGAGGTGGGAGAGAGGAAAAGGGAAAGAAGGGAATAAGGTGGTTGCAAAGTGGACTGGGACTCTGGGGGTGGGTGCAACATAAAATACTCAGATTGTGGTGAGATTTCCATATGCTAAAGTTCATATAGCAATATACACAAAATGAATATTTTTAAAAATTTAATTTTCACACCATGGCACAGCCTGATTGAGTAGCTCTTTGGTCAACTACTTTCCACTACCATGTCCCAGGGCCAGAGGGACCAACCAGGAAGAAAAACTAAATGAAATTAACAAAGTTTCTTCTTCTTTCTCTCTCTTCCTGTCTGCCTGGTTACCTGCCTTCATTCCTGTCTGCACCTTTCCTTTAAAAAAGTAAACCTCTCACCCCAGTGCAGATTCTGAGAGACAGTCGAGTCCAGCTGTTCCTGCCTTCTTGCTGGCTAGCTTTGCATTAAAACTCTTTCATTTTTGCAGTTTTGCCATTGTGTTTGGGGTGACCATGAACTTCAGGCAAGCCAACCCTCACTTTGGCAACAAGGCTCAGACAGTTTACTCTGACAAAAGCAAGGAGCCAATAGAGCTCCTGGATGTTTTTTGGAAGCTACTTCCTGCTCTGCTGTCCTGATGATTCTTGATCAGGATTGTGGTACATCTCTGAAACTGCAGAGTGCTTACTGTTCCTTAGAGCCTCATCTCGCCTCTATGCTAAGAGCCGTTCTTTGATTTCAGGGTAGATAGTATGAAATGGATTGGACAATCATTTCAAAAGCAAAATGAGTAAGCATTACTTATAGGCTGAATATTGACAGGAATTCGAGGATTAATGGTGCATCCATTGCCCCCTATGAGTCTACTGTTCACTGTTAGGCAAGGGATCCACAACAAACTGAAGAAAGATGAGCAAGTTCTCACTCTCGAGTCACACTGTTTGAGATGCTTTTATGGTTTCACGTTTGGACAGCAGAATGAATTCACTACTAAGATATTAAAAAATATCATGGGATTAGCAAAGAGGAATCCACACTTGAACTGTTATGCAAGAGACATTTACAAAATATCCAGGTAGACTTTTCAACTATCCTTTAAAATGCAATTAGCTTGGAACTCAAGAGGAAAATCGAGATTGTAAATGAAGATGTTTGTTGTTAGTCAAAGAAAAATTAGTAAGGAGATATTAGCATACACATAATTGTAGAAAACCTGATTATGCTTTCAAATATAAATCTTAGACTGAAAAAAATCTTTCAGATGGTTTTGGTTGTTGAAGCTTTAGTGGGAAAGGAAATATTTGAATGAATAAGACATTAGAGAAGAAACAAGGAGGGGATTAATTCAATGGTAAAAGTGAGGATTTTTCATCTAGTTTCCTCTATCTATTCACAGAAGAAAATTCTACACTGGAAATGTTAAAAAGCAAACAGAGTCTACATGGCAAAAATAGCAGTTTCTGTGTTAGGCAGTTTAGTTATACAGGACACAGCAGATGAAAAAATATGAAGTAGGAACTTTTAAGGAAAAAATAAATTAAAAAAATTGCTATGCAGGGCCCTATTTGAGCATGGCTTTTAAACTTCAGGGGAGAGTAAATGTCCAGTTGCCCAAGGAAGAAATACCTTTACCTCAACTTTAGGAGAAAATCATCTGTAATCATGGATGCTTTGGAAGACGAGAGGAAACTCTTTTTCTTCTGTTCTGCACAAAATTTATTTACTTCCCAAGTAGTCTAGTCTTTAGAAAGCTGAAAATTTTCTCTCTTTATCTTGCCTCTGAATAGAAGTCAATCTTTCTATTAGAAATATAGACCAATGTTCCTGGGTAACATCCAGGAAATGCATTCTTTCTTTATAAGAAAATGATCCCAAATTACAGTTTTTCTTCTTCATGTTATTTCCAAAGCATATTTTATCCTTAAAATCACCCAAAGATTTATTTTTTCCATTTTAGGGTAGGATTACATGTTTGCATAAAGGAATACACCCAGATCTCACCGCTTAGGTCTCAGCTGAAGGCTCTTTTAGAAGCTAACTTAAGCTATACACTTGTCCCAAACCAATTCCTCCCCTTGCTTTCTCACTATTTACCTTAAACTAGTGAAATGACTCCTTTTTCGATTAATTTCACAATTCAGTGAAGCAATCTAGATGGAGATGAGCATTTCAAGGATGCTAAACAAATCATAACAGTCACAAGACATCCTGGAGGAAATGCCGCCGTCCAGCCGCAGCAGGATCCAAGGGGTCCCGAAGGTGGGTAAGGCCTCAGCGAGTGGGAGACAAAGAGACTCAGACTCTAGGCAGAGTGAATCTTTGTTCCGTCTTTTTTGCAAGCAGGCAGGTTTTTCATACTTTCTTTTTGCAGCTTTTAGTCTTAAGGTTACCAAAAGCACAGACCTGCATAGTGTTTTTGTTTCTTAAGTAAATGAGTTACCTGACCTTTTTGATAGGATCTTGCTTAAGGCAAGGTGTGAGACAAAAGAGAATTCGACAGACTTGTGAAAGGTTAGAAAGTTATTTATCAAATTCCTAAATGCATATCAAGCTTAATTGAATCTGGCAGGCCCTTTTGAAATCTAGCAAGTTCTTGCTGCCCAGTTTTTGTGTTGGTCCTATTTTTATGAGCCTTTATAAGTTGTTCCAATAGTTTTACTTTTTGTCCCCTATTGTGCATTCTGATTCCATTTCGTCATAGGCACCTGTACATGGTAATGGGGGAGCAGGCAGTCGTCCTGCATTATTTTTTCCTCTTGGTGGGTACCATAATTTTCCTTTAATCTTATAAGCTATTGTAAGGTGAGGACAATGCTGTGGGAGGGGATCGGAATAGTTTTTCTTTGTTTTTAGATATAACCTACATCATTAATGGGCCAACTGTGTAAATGAATGGAGGCTGAAATAATTTCCCTTGCTATAGTTGATTTACTATGTCTCCCACAGAGGCCGTTGGGGATATTTTCTCAGTCAATTTCTTGGGTAATTTATAAGTATATTGTTAGCCTTGCATAGAGGCAATGGCATAGATGAGTTTAGTTTTTTCAGTATCACTTTGTCTTGTTGTAATAGTCCCATTTTTCAGAGAAATTCCCAGTCCGTCTCCCAGTAGGGAATTTGTTATTTTCATTATTATTGTAAATTAATTCCGCATTTATGAATAAGCCAATACAGCAAATCATGATTCCACAAATCATGATTCCCAGGAAAACTCGGTTAGAGGCACCACATCCTGTTCCATGAAGAAGTCTTCTTTGAAGCCCTTCTTCTTCTCAGCTAATTGACTTTGTCATTTAGCCAGGTTGGACATGGACGTGGCAAGGAAACAAATTGTTTCTTTAAGAAAAATCAATAAAATATTTGAGCTTCACCAAAAGTAAAAAAGAAGCTAGTTAGCAAGTGAGCTGTAGGCATATAAACCTATGTAGGAATTCATTTATTTCTAAGCAAAATTGTCTGTGATTTCTTATGGGTAAGTTTCAATTTTCTATGCCCTGTTAACTCAACTTTGAGTCCCGTTGTTTCTTTTGTTGCATCCCATCTTACTTCTCTCACTACTAAACTAAAAGAAAAAGTTCAAGTACTAAAAATGGTTCAGTGATGGCTAATACTGACAAAGAAATATGAAAGAGCCTAGGAGTCATGGCAGAGAGAGTCCAAGAGGCATGTACTTAATATCCTTGGGATTACTGATTCCACTCAGCTGCCCCATCTGAGAAGTCTCTTCTAGGAGGGAAAGGTATATAAGAGAGGGTATCAGACTCAGGTTGTTATCACAAGAATAAAGGTTTTTATATTATTCGATGATTTTAAAAAAGATTTCCCAAATACAGATTATACAACACATACATGTACACACACACACACACACACACACACACACACACTCACACACTCACACCTTTCTACCCTGTAGGGTTTTAAGACAGAACAAAGATGTAGGATTTAAAGTAGGGTAAGTGCAATTACATATTCATTCTGTCCTATACGTCCATATGTAATTGGGAAAGTGAACTTCAGAACAAATCAGACAATTAAAAATGATAGAAAGCATCCCTACCTTTAAAAATGGCTTCTATTTTTAAATAACACAGGTTCTGCATCCTCAGAGTGACTTGATCTATCTGAGCAAGTACTGGGCATTTTAGACTTAACAATGTATAATATGGATTAAGAAAAATCAGCTATGTTCTGATAGTTTAATTTCTAGGAAAAACTGAATGGTAAGGACTTACTACATAGTAAGGTAATGAAACTAATAAAAATGATAGTAAAAATAGTGGACAAGAAGAAAAAGAACCACTGAATGCAGTAATAAGATGTGTTTGAAAAATTAGTCTCAGCAGAAATTAATTCCAGGCCTGACTCTTATGCTCATTGAACTCTTCTGACATCTCTTTAAATTACCTAATTCTCTCATTTATGAAACAGACACAGGATATTTAACTTCAGGAGTTGTTGTGGGAGGTAAAGGGACTACTATTTCTTGAAGTCTTTTTAGGTCCAGAGTCACAGAAGCTAGAGTATCAGATAAGAATGAGAGAGAGAGAGAAACGTACCTGAGGAAGAATTATCCTTACAGGCAGTGGTCAGAGAGGAAAAACCTGGCTGTGTGGAAGTTAGGCAACAACGAATGATGAGGATCTAGGAGGTGGTAGATTGTAAGGTCTTTGAGAGAAGAAGTTAGGATAACAAATGCCAGGAGACAATGTTTAGAAATACACAAGAGCAGTGTTGGGAAACCTGTCTGATGGTAACAATTACTATGCACTGTGTAAGGACTCAAAGAAAATTAGAAACAGAGAAGCTATGTGCAGTAGATGAGTCAAAAGAGAATCACACAGAAGGAAGGCAGATTTTTTTTAATGGCGAGTCCTGATAGTCAAAATAAAAGTGATTAAAATCTGAATAAAGGCCTTTTAATTGGGAATAAAAGGTCATTTAGCTAAAGTAGGCAAATTATAGGATCTAGTGTCATTTGAAAGCCTGAAAAACAGAGAGACAGCAGTGTTAGAACTGTTGCAAGGGTTTTTAAACTAATATAGAAAAGAAATGTCCTTTTTGGACCTCCTATCACCCTCATGCATATGCTTTCAGCTTTGCTTTATAGTCTCTGTAAAATTCCTCGGTAGTTGGGGTCATATATCTTCTCTATTTCTACTCTCCTCAGTAAAACTGAGACTTCTTAATCCAATAAATGAAAAAGAGTTGGCCATCTAGGACATTGTTTACATGTTCAATACTCCAGTTCTATTAGTTTTTAAAGCCCACAAACTAATAGTCACAAAGAGGTTGTCATAACTGATCATTGTTTCAAGTGCTGGTGAATGAAACATGGTTTCTGATCATTAGATATTGAGACTCTGGAGAGGTCAACAAATCTTGACCTAACCAAAATTAAAACAGAATATCCAAGTCCAGCTCTGATTACCTAGAAAAGAGTGATCATAGAGATCTCAAAGATGAATTGGCACTATTTTGGAGAGAATGGTTCTGACTCTGCCTGGTATACAGGTTTGTCCTCTTAGCCATGATATTGGTGTAAATCTTTGAGTCTATATAAATTCTAGGCCTTTCAGTCCTACGTAGTCATGAATGACTCATATTAGCGCTGAATGAAATAACAGTCTAATATTGATCCCATATTCACATTAAGTATCTAATTATCTTGACAGAGCCAGCATTTACATTGGCCCTATTGAAACAAAAATCAAATTATTTTAACACCAACCCCTAACATATAATTATAATATCAGACTCCTAATATTCTTTTAAAACCAGGCTCTTCTTTTCCTTCTCTTTTTCCTCACAATTTCCCTGGACCCCTCTTAAGCCTCACCAGCTTAAAAAGGTTGAACTTCTATTCCTTCTGACTGGTTAAAAACATGGAAATAACTATCCTTCCAAAAGCTCTAGAGAGAGATTTTATGAGTTCTGGGGGCACTTTATGCTTCTCCTGCCATTACTCCCTCAAGTCTTGATAACCTTATTTAAGACCTGAATTCTGAGGCCCTGTTATTAATTTTCCAAGAGAGTTTATTATAAAGGGTTTAATTCAGCTTGTGAGTAGAGTGAGGGCAGGAGATATAAAAGGTACATGTGGAGTTCAAACAAAGGAAAAGAAACCCTGGGTGGAAAAAAAAAGAACAAGGAAACAGTGATAATCTTCTCAGGATAAATGTATATAGATACACCTGTGAGGAACTGAATAAACTGTCCTCAGTCCTATAACCCCATAGAGGGAGGAGACAAAGGAACATCTCCAGCATTCAAAGGAGTAAAGACATCAAAAGAGCATGAACCATGAGCAATTCCGTGAAGCAGGGAGAACAGCCTTCTGAACCCTTCTCCTGAAGGGGGAGCCTCAGTGGTCTGGATCCACGGAAATCCCAAGGAGTGACCCTGACCACACACATGGTCTCATGTCAAAGGTTTAATCTTCATGACTATTCTTTGTCTAAACTTTGTTTTCCCATCACTGTTGCAGAAAATGCTAAAAGTGTTAACAAGATTCACCTCCTACTGAGCAACACCTGGCATTGTCTCTTTGGGAAAACAACTGGGATTGTCACCAGTATAGCCAACATGTGAAATGAGAAACAATAGGCCCTAGAAAATAAACCCTGAGAAAGTTTTCAGATACTTCCAAGAATAGGATACTCACACTAAATGTAGGATTCTTTCTTTTGATTCTGAGAATAGAAATCTTGGAAAGAGAAGAGCAAGTGGGTCCAGGTCTAGGTCTCATGTTTTCTACCCACAACTGTTAAAGAAAGAGACCTCATGGAACGGAAAATGAAATCCCACTCCCTAAATGCAGTAACTACTCTCCTACCCCTAAATCTTCCTTGCTATCCGAGCTCCTGGCTGAGTCTCCAAACACCTGGGCAGCTTCAAATAAAGTTGATAAACTTGCTAAATAAGAAAACTATTTCATGACTGGATCGTTTCTCAATGTAAATATTTTGCTGAAGCATGATGCTTACAGTGGGCAGAACCTCCTTTCAGTTTCTTTTAAATAATCGCCACTCTCAGATCATGAGGATATCTGGAAGAAATAATTAGAGGTTTAAGTAAGAACATTCATTGTAATATTTCTTACTTCTTGTAATATTTCTTGTGATGCAGTATGTTTCTTTTGGAAAATGTTCATAAGTTCTTAGAATCACAATTTTCTTCTCTGAAGTATGGAGATAGTAAACTTTCCAAAACAAATGTAGCCAGTGAAAAGTAGTTAACTAAATAATGAGCATCAATTAACCACATTCTTCTGTATTGTTTTCCAGGAAGCCAGAGAAAACTGAATATGCAAGGGAATTATGGCAGTTTAATTGTTATTAACTGCTGAGAAGGATAATCTCATTCACGGTATTGTTTTCTAGAAAGCCAAGAAAAAAAAAAATGAATAAACAAGAGTCTCTAGAAAGCCCAAGGCACTGTACACCTGACTGAAACCCCCCCCATTTAGTCCTTATCCAATCATTATCCAAGACCCCAGTCCATTACACTTTAGAGCTTACATAACCCCAGAGTCGGTTTGAGAGTAGACAGATCTTCAGCCCAATACTTGATAGGCCTGCAATAAAACTCTTTCTCTTTTGCAAAAACTGACGTCATAGAATTTGGTATATCTGTGAGCATTTGGGGTAAATATGAGCCTCCATTGGGCAACAAAGAGTTGTAGCAAGGATAAAATTGCCTTAATTGAACAAACTACTATATACAAAATGCTATACTACATGTCAAAAATACAGTCCATCAAAGAATGATTTCTACCTTCTTAAAGATGTACATCAAAACCAAAAATACACTGACATCAAGGATTACACTAACATTTGCAATAAATCTTCACTGAGTTCTTAATATGTCAATTTTATTTAATCTTTATGAAAACCTGAGATACATAGTACTATAGTCAGTACAACAGACAATAGACAACAGTACAATAGATAACAATTTCTGGTGAAGAATCAAAATTGAAAAATAATGCAGCAAAGCATCATTTAGGATTGTTCATACTAATTAAATTTTCATTAAACTCTTACTTCATCTTCCTCTTTTTCACCCTGAAAAGCCCTTGACTTTGACAGAGAATCAACAAAGAAACAAGATCTCTAAATGACAAAATGCAAGAGCTAGACCTAATAGACATATATAGAGTACTTCACCCAAAAACTATAGACTACACATTCCTCTCAAGTGCTCATGGAACATTCTCAGTAAATATTCAAAGTATGAAAACGTATCTAGCATATTTTCAGAACATAATGACATCAAATTTGAGATCAATCAAAAGGAGAAAGAGAGGAAAACCACAAAAAAGTGGAGATTGAACAATGTATTATACAGCAACCCATGGGCAAAAGATAAAATTAAGGAAGAAATTTAAAAGTAGCTGGAATCAAATGAAAACAAATGATGTATCAGAATCTATAGGATGCAGCAAAAGAGTAATAAGAGGAAAATTTAGTGATACAATCCTATCTCAGGAAAAAAGAAGGCAAATTAAAAAACCTAAGCCATCACCTAAAGGAACAAGAAGAAGCAGAAAAACAGAAGACTAAATCCAACGGAAGGAAAGAAATAATAAAAACTAGGTCAGAAATCAATGAAATACAGATCAGAGAGACTATTCAAAAATCAATGAATCAAAAAATTGGTTTTTTGAAAGAATAAACAAAATAGACAGGCTATTAGCTGAACTCAGAAATAAGAGGAGAGAGAAACACAAATAAATAGAATCAAAAATGGAAAAGGAATAATCACAACAGATACAACAAAAATACAGAGGACTATAAGAAGATACTACATACAACTATATGGCAACAACAACAAAAAAATAGCCTAAAAGAAATGGACACATTTCAGGAAAGGTATAATATCTCAAAACTAAACAAAAAGAACTAGAAACCATGAACATCAATCACAAACAAGGAAATTGAGTGATCAAAAACATTCCCAAAAGCAAAAGCCCTGGACCAGATGGTTTCACCAACGAATTCTACAAAACATTCAAAGAAGAATTGATTCTAATCCTCTTTAAACTGTTCCCAAAAAATGAAAGAGGGAAAACTTCCAGTTTTTATGATGTCAATATTATGCTGATTCTAAAACCAGATAAAGACTGCACCAAAAAAAGAAAACTATAAACTGATATCCTTAATGAATACTGATGCAAAAATTCTCAACAAGATACTAGTAAATCAAATTCAACAACATATAAAAAGAATCATACGCCATGATCAAGTGGGATTTACTTAGGAATGCAGGGATGGTTCAACATAAACAAATCAATAAATATGATACACTATATCAACAAAAAAGGACAAAAACCACATGACCATCTCAATAGATGCAAAAAAAAGCATTTGAAAAGTTTCAACAGCCTTTCATGTTAAAATTCTCCAATAAATAGATATAGAAGGTGCATACTTCAACATAATTAAGGCTATATATGACGAGCTCATGGCGAACATTTTACTCAAAGGAAAAAAACTGAAAACTTTTTGCCTAAGATCAGGGACAAGACAAGGACATACACTCTCACCATTGCTACTCAATATAGTGCTGGAGATCCTGGCCAATGCAATTAGACAATAAAATGATACAAAAATTATCCAAATAGGAAAAGAAGTAAACCTATCTCTTTTCTCAATGACATGGTAATATACATAGAGAACTCAAAAATATCAAGTAAAAAGCTTCTGGAAATAATAAATATAGTAAAGTGTCATGCTGCAAAATTAATTTAAAAAATCAATTGTATTTCTGTATGTCAACAATGAACACACAGAAAGAGAACTGAAGAAAACAATACTGTTTACAATTGAACCCAAAAAAATGAAATACCCTTGGAATAAACCTAACCAAATGGGTGAAGGACATATACTATGAGACCTATTGGACATTGCTGAAATAATAGATGACACAAAGAAATGGAAAGATGTTCCATGCTCATGGATCAGAGGAATCAATCAAAATGTCAATACTGCCCAAAGCAATATATAGATTCAAACCTATTCTCATCAAAAATTCCAAACACATTCTTCGCATAGAACACAAAATAATGAAATTTATCCATAACAACAAACAACCCAGGAAGCAAACACAATCCTCAAGAAAAAAAGCAAACAGTTGAGGAGTCACACTCCCTAACTTCAAACTCTACTACAAAGCAATAATAATTAAAACAGCATGGTACTCGCATAAAAACAAAAAGACAGAACAAAGGAACAGATTTGAAAGAACAGACATAAATCCATGTATATATGGGCACCTAATTTTTGATAAAAGAACCAAAAACTTGCAATGAGGCAAGGATAACTGCCCCAGGGATATACATGACTAGACAACCTCTTTAATAAATGGTGCTGGGAGAACTGCTCAGTCACATGTTTAAGATTGAAACTGGACCATTACCTAACACCATACAAAATTAACTGAAAATGAATCAAAGACCTAGATATAAGACCAGAAACCATCAAACAAATAGAAGACAATGGAGGCAAAATATTAGTAGCCATATACCTAAGAGATATCTTTCGCAATTCAACTCCCATTGCAAGATAAATAAAATCCAAAATAAACAAGTGGGATTACATAAAACTAAAAAATTTCTACTCAGCAAAAGAAACTTGCGTAAAAGCAAAAAGCCATCCAACTGAATGGGAAAACATATTTGCCTTTCACACTTCAGATAAGGAGTTAATATCTAAGATATACAAAGAACTCAAAAAATTGGACAACAAAAATACAAGCAATCCAATTTTAAAAACGGGCTTGATGACCTTAACAGATATCTTTCTAAGGAAGACATACAAATGGCCAGCAAGTTCATGAAAAGATGCTCTACGTCTCTTGTCATCAGGGACATGCAAATCAAAATAATGATGTGATAACGCCTCATGCCAATAAGAGTGGCTATTATCCAAAAAATGGAAATAATAATGCTGGAGACGATATGGAGAAAAGGGAACTCTAAGTCACTTTTTTGGGAATTCAAAGTGGTGCAACCATTCTGTGTCGGGCTCAACTCCTAAGGTCAGGGCTGGAGGAAGGGACTGCAAAGGATTGAGAAAAGGAAGAAAAGAACGAAACAGACCAAAATAGAAGAAAGTAGGGTCAGGGGGTAAAACTGTCAGGGGAACTCTTGCCCCAAATAGCTACCCCAGTCACTGACTCCTCATGTATTTATTGTCTTTACGAGAGGCAGTCATTTACAGAAAAAATGCAAGAAGTAAATCAGCCATTCGAGCAAACAATGTTTACAAAGTGATTTTACATTTAAAAGGTTTAAGATAACTATCTAGCTTCTAGGCTTCTTCCTGAGCCTCAGCAGAGAACAAAAACCTCCTCTCCAAGGTTTTCCTTGCAGGGGCAGGCCATTGGTTTTCCAATTGCTTAGGTAATTGTATTACTCTGCTTTTGGCTTTACATACCTAAACTAAGTTTCCTCTTTATTGATCCCAACAATTCTGGAAAACAGTATGGAGAGTCCTCAAAGAATTGAGAATGGAAATTCCATATGATCTAGTTATTCCTCTACCTGGCATTTATGCCAATGACACAGAAACACTTAGCCAAAGAGATAAACGCACCCCCATGCTCATTGCAGCACAGTTCACAATAGCTAAGAGCTAGAAATGACTTAAATACCCATCAACGGAGGAGTGGATAAAGAAGATGTGATACATATACACTACGGGATACTGTGCAGCCATCAAAAAAGGAGAAATCCTCCATTTGCAAAAACATGGATGGACTTGGAGAGAATTATGCTTAGCTAGATAAACCAGAAGGAGAAAGACAGACATTGTATCATAGCACTCATATTATGGATAGAGAAAACAAATGCCATAGATTAAACAACTCTAAAAATATGGAGGTGGGGAGAGAAAGAGACAGAGAGAGTGGGGAAGGACACTACTCCAAAAACTATGGACTCTTAGAGAAGAGAGACAAAAAGGCAAATCAAGGGGTACTAAAATGATGGGGGAGGGCTTAGGGATAAGGAATGAAGGCAATTAACTGTAAATGAAGGGAGGAAAACAATGGGGGAATATTAGTAAATCTACTATGCCGTTTGTAAATATAATAATACCACTACACATACCTCAAAACGAGTCATAGTCAAAATGAAATATCCCTTCAATAACAACAATAAGTAATTTTTAAAGCCCCTCATTTTGCCCCTGCCTGGGGCACATTTTAGTTTTCTATCTGAATCTATGTAGCCCAAATTACAATCTTTCGATTCCAAATAAGCATTCTTTGCCCTTTAATGGCCTCCTGAAATTTTAGGTTAACTTATGTAAGGGTGGGAAAAAATGCTCCCACCATTCTACAAACTCTTGGCTGAATATCCCTTGTAATAAATGACAGATTAATGGGAGAAAGGTGAATAGAAGAATACATACATGCATGCATACATATGTATGTATATATACATATATATATGTATATCTCATCAGAAATGGAAATTCTACTATGGTAAGTTACTATTAAAGGCACAGAAAACAAGTAGTTGTTCCATAGATTAAATTGCTGCCTCTCTAGGATAATAAAAGTAAGAGACTTGGTCAATCCCCCCTCTTCCTAATAGTGGAAGAGAAACACACTTCCAAATGAAGATTTCCCTTATAAATGCAAATGCCTTTTCCAAAAGAATAATTTCTGAGTTTTCAGAGATCATCCTATATCTGGTCACTGCTTCTTAAAAACAATTTGAAATGATCCTATACCAAAGAGACATTTTGTGGGGTGGTAAATTTTGTTTTCCTACTATCTATAATCTGGAGAAGGAAAAATTTCACAAGACTGCTCTTCAGTGGAAGTCTGAAAATGTAGCTCAATTCCTACATAATGGAGAGACTGTATGCATGATGGTTGTCACAAAACTATTGCCTAGTGATGTCTCAGCAGTCATAATGTCAGAACATTTTACACCTTATACATATCAGGTTAACTGAGTCTGATAGCATCCTATTCTCTTGTTCCTGACTTAATCTCGAGTTATTTTGTTCATCATGACCCCATAAGTATGCAAAATCGACTGCTAATTTTGAGTTTGTTTGCACAGTAACAAATCTCTTAAGATCACATTTCTCATAAATCTCTTCCTTTCTTAAGTGATGTGTGACAGTGAAGGAGGAAAACAGAGTTAGTAGAAAACATCTGTAATTTCTCACTCTTAGTTGAAAAACCACTAGTAATTTATATTTTTTACTCAATGCCTTAAAATGACAAAAATGAGAATTCCTGGGACTATTTTGAACATAACTTCTCTTAGTTTACCTTTGGCAATTATCTATGCTAATCACTTCCATGCTATTCACACATTAAAGAATAACTAATATTTGACTGAGTAGATGAAGAAATGTTTTTATTATGTATAAACAATGCTAATGTAGCATCTTACTCAATAGTATATCTTATGTCATGTTATTGATTTGATGTTGACTCTTAAATCTCACTGAAAAGAAGAAAATCAGAACATAAGTTGTCATATCCTTTTTATTTTTTAAGTTAATGATTCACATTTCATTGTATCTTGTGAGAAGAAAGGACAGATCCTCTTTTTGAAGTGTCAGGCCCCTTTCACAAGCAAAGTCTGGAAACTGAAATTCAATGCAGTTCTGCTATTCTGGCTGACAGCCACAAGGGGGCCCTGTTGACTTCCCAGCTGTGAATCGTTCATTTTTCTCCAGGCAGTGATTACTGCTGAGACTTCCCTTGCTGCACAACCTTGATGTCAACAGTGGGCTCCCAGGTCAGAGCTGTCACTGTTAACACACATACCTTAGAATATATATCAAACACAGTACAGTAACCGAGTAACTGTGCTAAGACCTTCCCAAACTCTGTATGTGTGACTAACCTACAAACCAGGGAGTGAGGTGAGTGACTATTTTAAGCCTCTTCCTTTCTCATTCTCAAGTCCTTAACACACCGGCCCTGTACAATTGGAATGCAGTCTATGTTAGCAAATTAACTCTTCTCAGATTTTCATGGTTAAGCAAACAAAAAAACCTGTACACCACCATTTCCTTTTTCTTTCAGTTTTATTCAGGTATTGTTGACCTAAAGCACTGTGGAAGTTTAAAGCATGTAGCCTAATGACTCACCATATGTCTTACGAAATGATTTCAAAATAAATTTAATTCATAATCAATATCTCATATAGATTTTTTACATTTTTCCTCATAAGAACTTTTAAAGTCTACTCTCTTAACTGAAAGGTTTTTTCTGAGCTCCGCGAGGAAAGAAAGTCAATAAGACAAAAAGTCAAATGGCCAGGGCTTTATTGGGGTTTGAGCACCCGGGTGACGTTCTCCAGTCCGCAGAACAAGGGTCGGGGAAGTCGCACCCGAACAAAGGGAAGCGTGCTCTTTAAGCAAAAGAATTTCGCGGGCTTCATACGTCGCGATTGGGGATTGGTCCTGTGATTCCAGGTGTGGTTTCGTCAGCTTCCTTTTTCCCCCCCGGGTATGGCTGCCATTTTGTCCTTCTGGGCCAACCTAACATTAACAACTTTCAGATACTCCACACTGCAATGTTAGCTGTAGTCATCATGTTGCAAATATATTTCAGTACTTATTTATCTTAACCCACCAACTTAAAGTTTGACACTATTTGAATTTTATGCTGCTTCATTCCTCCACTCATGACAATGTTCAAAGATTTCTTCTAAGGACATTTTTAATGCTATAGAAACTTTATGGCAGATTGTGTCTGATCTTCAAAATCCAACTCTGAATTATCCTGAACAGCATGGCTTTTACCTGTGTGTGGACTCCTCCCAATGCCTCTCTAAGGAGCATTGTGCTCATTTTCTTGAGTTATTTTCCCTTGGCTTGACAATTCTGAAACTGAGGGCTTCTTAATTGTTCTTAGAATCAAGATTCAAGAGTCAACCATAAGTATGTAGTTTACTTATATTTAGGGTCTTCTTTTTGCTGACTCATTGTAGACACTGTTTGTCAATTCTTCACCTACCTTCATCACTATCCTAAGAAAGGAAATATTCACTGAGCCCCTGGACATGCCAAAATTTTGCTAATTTCTATGAGGACTAAACTGGTGTGTTAATCCCTACAAGTTAGTAATATCTATCCCTCTGTAAACCCAATTTAAATCAAGCATCTCACAATTACTTTGGCCATTTGCATTGCTCAAGAGAGCCCAGCTTCAAAATTAGTATCCGAATTTCAATCAACAAGCAGAGACTGAATCCTTCTGCACTTGTGCCTGGGTGAAAGCATAGCAGATGTAAAGAAAGCACTGCCAGAAGTTCCACCAGAGAGAACCAAATGTTTGTAAACCTCACCTGACAATAGCTATCATATTCCTATGGGTTGTATCTTTTCTGTCAGATTAAAAAAAGAAACTCATTTTTATAATAATCCACAGATAAGCTCTTAGGAAAATTAAATATTATCATGTCAACATTGGTATATTTCAAGTGCTCAAAACATTTGAGTTTTTAATTTCATAATCGCTGCTGCCACTATTATCAGCATATAATAATTTTGAAGTTATTAATACCATTAAAAGCAGCTGGTGTTGAAGTTGGTTCTTCTAACCTCTGAAGGACAGAAAGAAAATGCTAGTGAATAGAACTTCTAAAAACCAAGAGATGAAGAAGCACTAGCTGAGAATTCTTTTCTGAAAACTGACAAATACTGATCACACGTGTGTGTCTGGCTTGAGAAAATGGAGCCAAACCTGAGAGTACTGAGAGCCCCCCCGTCTTGGAGGCAAATGTGTGTCACTTTTTCTTGCTGTTACTGTGTGTCTTTGGAAGAATGTGCCACAGCACCCCACACCAGCGCTGAATTCAGTTAGTCTTTCTAATCTCCAGTATGGGGCAGTGGAACTCTATTCCTGCTGCCAACTTTATGCCAAATCTTTTCCGAGCTATGAAAGCTGACCACAGAACATTATGTTATATCTCATCACTTACCTGAATTGGAAGACTTAGTTCTGTCTCCAATTCCCTGAGATCCATTTGCACAGCAGAGTGTCTGTTAGTGCTGCCCCTCAGACTGTCATAAATGTTCAGACCCAGAACTAAATGTAAATGTACTTTTGTGCCAGTTATTAACTCCTACCTATTAGCCCTAAATGCACCATACTGCTTGAAGATGCTGGAGTTTGCACACGGAGTCTGCAGAAAGCAACAGAAAAACAAAACACAAAACTGGAGGTTGAAAAACAGGAGAGGAGATACTTGCTCCTTCTTGTCTGTTCCTGTGTTATCAGTATCCCTCAGCAAAGACTTCATCTTGCTAGTAAATGGATGATATTTGTGGATTAGGTGGTTGGTTGACTGAGTTTGGGGTTTGGTTTGAGTTTGGGTTTTAAAACTCTCAGTATCAAATCAGCCTCACAAAACTCCCTCAGAGGCACTACCTGTCACCACACAGAGTCCCATCAATAAAGGTCTTAGTCCCAGCTCTAAGGAATGTCCTTGGGCTCCTCCAGGTTCCATTAAAAGGCAGCATACCTCCTCCTAATTGTAGAGCCAATTCAATGCCCTACTCTCAACCTTCCAGATTTCAATAACAAAACTTCCCAGATGCAAGCTTCTGCCTTCAGGTACTTTGGCTGTGCCTATTTAGCATTATTTTTTGTTTCTTTGTTTTTCAAGTCCACAATACCCATTCAACTAAATACTTATATTAAAATACCTAAAAATGTCTGATGTGGTCTATTTTCTCTTGACATGTGCAGAAACCTGGCATGATGTTGTGTCTTCTCACCTTAAACTAGAGTTCTTAGGCAGGGTCTAGGATCTAGTAAGGTTGATTTTCATTCAGTTCACCACACATACAGCTTAAACATACAGGGGAAGGGCCATCCCACTGTCTCTGTCAGTGTCCCTATTTGCTATCCTATCGGCGCCCCCTTACTCCACCTATGTTCTGACTGAATCTTCATTTTCAGGAGTCCCTGAAGGTATTGAGGCTGTATAAGACAAAAGAGGAAGCTGGCATTGCTTTGTGTTACTATAAGTGCTGTTTTTCTGTGACCCTGCAGATGCTCTGTTGGGCAAGACTGTGCCTTTTCTGAGAAACCCCTGGCTTTTCAGGGAGCAGAAATACATATGGTCATTCAGAAGGAAAAAACATAGGTCTAAGGAAAGCTGAGTAAAGGGTTGGTCTCCACCTTCAATTGAAATGGAAGAGACATTTCTGTGAAGGACCTATGCTCCAGAGTCTGAATTTAATCTACATCTCTTCCCAGATATGTGCCTTTGGCACTGTCCTCTCTTAAAATAAACTTTCCTTACAATGTGTATAGAGGAAATATTAATACCTGCAGAAATATTGTGAAGATTGAATGAAATATATATATATAATTGCCTAGGCTTAATTAATTACTTAAGATTGAGTCTTTTTTGCTTTTGTCTGCTTCCACTTGTACCAGGAGAGAATAAAGGAATAAATCAAATCAGTTATGAAATACCCACCAGTGTGTGTAATACATAATCCCCAAGCATTTCTTCACATTGCTATGAAGAAAAAAAATCACCGAAGAGGAAGGGGATAAGCAATTATGGATCTATTTTACATATTCACATCCTTCTTTGCAGTAAATTCAGAATTGCTTATTTTATCTACTTTGTCCAGTCTCCATATACAATACGGTTTAAGACAAGGGGTATAATGTGATAAAGGACAATGAGTAGGATCAGGATGTCCATGGGGACCTTCTTCCTGGCCACATCTGTCAACACCACAACCAGCAGGATGCTGCTGAAGAAGAGGATGAGAATAAAGTGGGAACCACATGTGCTCAGTGCTTTGACCGCAGCCCCCTCTGCCTTGAACCTAAGCACAGCTCTTAGAATGAAGGTGTAGGACAGGAAGATGAGGATGAAATCTGACCCCAGTAAGGTCCAACCAACCACAAATTGATAGATTCTGTTAAGGGTAAAAATGTCACAAGAGAGCCTGGACGCAGACAAGTTGGCACAGATGCAGTTTTCAATGATGTTCTTTCCACAATAATGGAGCCAGGCAGTGAGAATAGGAATGGGTGCAGTGAGAAGGGCATTTCGTGCAGCAATGAAGACACTGGCCTTGACCACAAACCGGTTAGTGATGATGGAAGGGTATCGCAGTGGGTGACAGATGGCCACATAGTGGTCATAGGCCAATGACCATGAAGGTGCAGGACTCCATGGGGAGGAAACTGTTCATGATGAACATCTGGAGGAAGCAGGCAGGGAAGCTGCTGGGTCTGAGGTCAAACCAGAGCATGGCCAGGACCTTGGGGATGACAGTGAGGCAGAGCACAATGTCCAGCAGGGAGAGGAGGCTGAGCAGGTAGTACGTGGACTCGTGCAGAGAGGCCTCCAGCCGGATGGTGATCAGGAGGGTGGCGTTGGCCCCCATGGCCAGGAGGAGAAGGGTGGTGAGGGGCAGGGACAGCCAATGCTGCCAGCTCTGGTAGTTATGGAAGCAGATGAGGAAGAATTCTGAGACTTGCTAACAAATAGCTCTGAACAATGTCATAAGATAAATGCCAGACAGAGAAGATTTCATCTAGATTTATGTCCAGTAGTTCATGGAATTAGTTCAATAGAAATTGAAAACTGTCAATACATTTGCTAAAACTTATAAGAAAAATTTGATGAGATCAATGAAAATCCCAAATAATACACATTTCAGTAGAGACAAATGGCAAATTACTTTTATAGTTAACCTAGAGAAACAAATATTACAGACTATCCACAAAGTCTACAAAGTAATCAAAGGGTTTACATCATTAAAACATATTGTAAAGCTACAAAAATCATTTCCAAGGGATTACTGGCATTCATATAGATAAAACAAATTGACTACAGTTTCCATAGTTCAGAAATGTTCCAAAGTTTCCAGCGTTATCTAGAGTGAATGAAGATATCATAAAATCATATATTGTTCTATGCATTTTCAGTGGTATAACCTTCAGCTAGTGATAAAAATTAGTTTTTCTTTATATTTTGTCATGCATCAAAGTGAATTTGAGATAAAAATTTATAATAGACCCCTAATATCTAATAAGTTGTAATAAAAGTAAACATTAAATAAATATAAAGAGGTTACCTCTATTCACCTAATAATCTGAGTTATTATTCCTTGGACAAAACCCATATGGACATACTTAACCCAATCTTGCACAAGTGAAGTTCAGTGCTCCTATAACAATCTATGCTCAAAAACAGGCTGCTTTCATTAACATTTATGATCACCCACCTCACTGAGTACTTATGACTATTATAACCTTCTCTGGATAACTGACACTTCCATCCACTGCAAGCTACTGTTCTATTTTTCTAAATTCTTTTCAAATGCTAAATCCCTTCTTCTCTCAGATGATAACCTCTCCAACTGCTTCACAAAGACAGCTGTGGTTATCAGTTACACATTTTGGTTTCCCACTGAAAGACTCAGGTACCCATAAACATCTTTAGCCTTCCTTTCCTCTTTATATCTAGTAGACTCAGGGATCTAATGCTCTTCCTAATGTCATTCCCTCCATATTTGATTTGGATTATGCACTCTGTTCTTCTAAGGAAATTTGATCTACTAAAAATCCAGTCAATGTCACATGTATTATACCTCTTCTTCTCAGACCCTTCTTATAAATATTGAAAATGCTCTATCCTCTCATATCTTAATCCATTTTTTATGTATTTCATATCTCCATTAGATGTTCAGTCTAGAGCTTGAAGCTTTGGACAAATACACCAAATCTCTCTTCTTTGTTCTCCTTTCACACCCAAATTTAAGAACCTAGGAGGGAGGCAAAAGAGATAGAAGGAGGCAAGTTACTGTTGACTGCAGTTGTCTAGTTAAGAAGTATGTGAATAAATGACTGTGAGATGATTCTGAGGATGTATGAAAAGAAAATATTTTTGAAATATAAATATAATATAGAGATTAATTATATACAAGGAGAGAAAGTATAATTGTAAAATTTATTGTGTCTTCGGGATTAAATAAGTAAGTACATTTCACAAAACAGAAAACAAGTTTTGGAAAGCTTTGGTGTATTTGTAGAGGCAGATATTTAGTTTATGGAATCTGTAAGCAACCTCTTATATATTGCGATATCTATTTATATGAATTCCTGGATAAAAAGAGTTTGAATTTACTCAAAAGTTCAGAGCTAAATGTAGAGTACTGGAAATCATCAGTACATAGGACATACTTCAAGTCATAGACTTAACAAATTTACTTTAAAATAATATGTAACTTAAGAGAGAGGAAAAAAGCATAAAATGGAACCATAAGAATCATTAACCCTTAGGATTAGGACCAGAAGAGGTAAAGAGACTATAAAGGAGATGTAAAATAAATGACTAGTAATTAAAATTCTAACAGAGTGGCTAGAGTGTAACACAGAGTTCTTCAATACATAGAAAATCAAAGGGTCATTATATTGGCAATGCTATATCATCATTTGTGACCCTAGGAAGAACTGTTTAGAGAAAAGAGAAACAAAATGCAGAAGAACATGGAGCCAGTAAGAATTAAGTTAATGAAAATAAAGAGGACTGCTCAGAATCTTCACTTCAGCAGTTTTACACAAGGAAAATTAAATACAGAGACAGGAGCGTGTATGTTAAGGAAGGGATTTTTGTTTGGGTTCTAAATGAAAAAATTTAAATATGTTCAAATTAAGTACTGAAAGACTGTAGAAATATCATTATATTAAAGAGAAAAGGAATATAGTTAGGGGTATAAGTCACTGGGGAATCAGCTACTACTTAAATACTCTATAAAACACATCACCAATTGACTTGAATTCCTTTCTTTCCCCAATCTATTGTACAATCTGTGAAGTTACAAAGAATGAAATTTCTATCTTTTTATCCCATGTGGGTTTATGGTACAGAAACTTCAGTAGATTCTTCATAGCACTGTGAGACATATTTCTATTCTGAGGTTTTGCATTTCAGTTTAAAGATGTGGGGATGGGGGGAAAAAGATAACATGGTTTCTAATTAGATCAACTACCCAAGCCCTGAAGTGTGGCAGATACAGTCATGCTGACTGGTTCTGCAGTTGGGTGGCCCTGCTGCCTGAACGCTATGTTCAAGCACAGCTGCTGAGTGGGCTCCCTGGTCAGATGGAGCTGCTGGCTGTACACTATAGTCAGATCTCTGGATGAGGCTTAAGACTCTCCTGTTGGCTTAGGTGTAGCCATGTTCAGACTTCTGGTTGAGTGGGGCTGCAGGCTCTGCTCTTTGATTGGACAAGTTCATTGACTGAGCTACCTACTCATAAACTGTGTTCAACCATCAAGCAGGGCCATAGACTGGACTGCATTGCAGGTTGGGCCACAAGGCAACCTAAGGTCACTGCTAGGTAAACTGGTTTGGGGTGGTGAGAGGGGTGGCTATGCTCAAGAGTTGGACATGGCTGCTGGTTTGTCCCTGCCTGAGGAGGACAAGGCTTATATATCAGGCAGAACTGAAGGCCATATTCAACACAGAATGGACTGTGTATTTGCTTCCCTGTCCAAGTAAGGTCCTAAAATTGGTTCCACTGCTGGTAAGATCCATTGGTTGAAGTTCCAAGTTAGACAGAACTACCAGCTAAGTTCCATGGCCAGAC
Organism: Solenodon paradoxus; assembly: GCA_004363575.1. Taxonomy (NCBI): domain Eukaryota; kingdom Metazoa; phylum Chordata; class Mammalia; order Eulipotyphla; family Solenodontidae; genus Solenodon; species Solenodon paradoxus. The sequence continues at coordinate 25,614 of RJWH01008214.1, forward strand.
AGGGCCACTGACTCAGCTCTGTGGATGGGCAGAGGCTGGCTGAGATTTCTCCTTAGACTCCACTGCAGCAGGAATACAATCCTTTGAAATCTGAGCACTGGTTTTTGCAAGCCCTGTGGCCTTCTCCATCTTTATATGACCCCCTAGAAGTCCTGCAAATTACCTGGTGATCCCTAGAAGAGAGACTTAGTGGTGCTGCCAGAAAGTACGCTGCATTGTTGGTAGATGTGGTAACTGGGAATCAGTGCTTTGCTGTGCCCTCCTGGAAGAGAAGCAATGTAATCAAAGGGAAACCACTCCTCTTACAATACGAATGCAGTTTTCCTCCATCTCTGTGGTAGAGTGGGGGATATACAGCTTCACCTCCAGGCTCCAGGATATTTACAATGGTTCCTTGTCTTTAGGTAGTTGTTAGTTGGTCTTCTTGTGAGAGGGAAAATCTTGCCATTTTGATGACAGAACTTCCCTCCCTCTTTTTCCTTTATAAGTCTTAGGATTTTATTAATTGTGTTGATATTTCCAAATAATTAGTTTGGGGATTTATTCATTTTCCTAATGCTTCTGTTTCTACCTCAGTGGTTTTATGTTTTATTTTTAATAATTCCTTACTTATATGTTGGACTTAATTATCTTTTTCTAAATTCATAAGTAGTCAGCTTAGATCACTCATTTTAATTTTTTCTCTAATATAAACTTTTAAAAGTATAATTTCCTTCTAATTTCTCTTTAGATTCAGCCCACAAATGTTGCTATATGTTATTTGATAATAATTAGCGTGGAATATTTTCTAATACTCTGGCACTTCTTTACAAGCCATGAATTAGTATAATGTGTGTTTAGTTTCCAAGTGTTTCAGACTTCTTATGAAGACTTTATTCCAATCTGTTTTTGTTTTGCAATTTAATTCTGTGTTAATAAGAGAGAATATTCTATAAGGTTTGGTTCTCTTAAAATATATTTAGACATTTACATATGACCCTTCATAAAAAGTCCCCTGCTTCTAACCTTTTTGACTCAGGGGTGGTGCATTCTACTCTTTAAGAAGCTACTTTTTCCTCATTTCCACTTCCACGGCAGGAAGTTTTTCTTTCTCTAACCACAAAGGGAAACTAATAGGGGTAAAACTTCTGCTTGTCTTCTCCTAAAGACGGATCACTAATACAATTGGACAGAGATTGCTGGGAGTAGTGGATCAGACAAAGCATGTTCCAACTGTCAGTTTAACTCTCTTCGTAGATCACTAAGGACAGAAGTGTACTCTCCTTTGCAACATACTCAAATATCAAAAACTCACCTGCCTAGCATGTCCTTTTGTATGTTTCCCAAAGAGATTTTAGCTATTCATTTCTGCATTTACATTCTGCTGTGTATCTGCTTAAAGAGATCCTACAATCCTAGCAGATGGCTGGGTATTTGTTTTAGAGTCTGTTGTGCAAATCAAATCTCGCCACATGGAGGTAGAGGGTGTGGTAGGAGGGGATCCTAAGATCTAAATTTAAGGAGATGAAATAATGGACTCCTTTTTGTCCTCTGATCCCACCTATAGTTTACAATTGTGACACAAAGTCATGTAATGGAATTTATTAGTCCTAAATATTATTACTTTCAATCCTCTTTAATTCCTCATAGGAAACTTCCAGTGTTATGAAGAGTGAACAAACAGTGAGGAATACGCAATTTTGAACTCTAACAGCTCTCCTGGCCTTCTTTTTCTCAAAGAGACACCTTTGTTTCTGTCAGGTAAAGAGCATCTGATTCTAGGGTAACTTCCCTCCTAGTCCTAAACAGAAAGTCTTGCTTAGCTTATAAAAGGAGAAAGAGAAGCACTCACTGCAGAGATATGACGTATGTGAAATAACTGAATTGAGTATGACAATTATTGAGTATGTCTGTTGTATTGGAGAGTAAGCCATACACTTAAAATGAGAACTAAATGAAATAGAGAACATTCCTGTCTTCATGAAAAATGTATAAAACACAAACAATAGCACAAAATTCCTCCAAAGTTGAATAATTCTGATTCAAGATGTTTGACTCAGCAATATTTACTTCTCTTTTTTCTTAAAATTACTATAATTTTACTTCTCTAGAACTTACTTGTTTTATAACTAGAAGTATGTATCTTTTGACCACCTTCATCCATTTCCCCATCCCTACCTTACATCCCTGGTAATTACTACTCAGTCACTATTTCATTCAGTTTTTTATTCATTATATAAGTGAAATGCACAGTATTCCTTCTCTGATAATTTCACTTAGCATAATGACATCAAGGCACATCTATATTGTTGTAAATGACACAATTTCCTACAGGATTTCTTTTTTGTATATATATATATATATATATATATATGTATGATCACATTTATTTTACACATTCATCTGTGGAAGAACCCTAGTAGTTTTCATGTCTTGACTACTGTAAATCTTGCAGCAATGAAGGTGTAGATAATTCTTCAAGATAGCGATTTTGTTTTCATTATACAGATGTCAGATTGCTGGGTCATATTGCAGCTCATTTTGAATGTTCTGACAAATCTTCACACTATTTTCCATAGTGGATGCACCAATTTGCATCCCCACTAATAGTGCACAAGCATTCCCGTTTTTTCACATCCTCATTAATACTGGCAAGCTTGGTACATATAGATGATAGCCATGCTAATAGCTGTTCAGTAACAGTTCCTTGTTTATTTGCATTTCCCTAATGATTAATGATGTTGAGCAGCTTTTCATATACCTGTCAGTCATGTGGCTGTCTCATTTGGAAAAATATCTGTTCAGTTCCTCTGCTTATTTTTTTAAAGAAGTAAGGAAGATTAAAAAGCAAGAGGAGTGAGAAGCATTTTTATTTATTTAGTTATTTATTTTGCTTTTTCCCACAGACCAGTCTTGAACACAGGTCCTTGGGTTTTGCGTGGGTCACAGGCCTGTCATCTCAGCCACCTGAGTCATCAGGTCATACTCCTCTGAACATTTTTATGAGAATTTTGTTACCATTGAGTTGTTTATGTTCTTTACATAATATAGATATTAAACTTTTATCAGAAATATTTCTTATACATATTTTCTCTGATTTCATAAGTTTCATCTTTCATTATGTTGACAGTTTCCTTTATCATGCAAAAACTTTTTAGTTGCTGTGTTCATCTAGGTTATTTTGGTCTTTTTCGCCTTTGTTTATAGTGTCAAAAGCAATTATCATCACCAACATGATGTCAAGGATCTTACACCTGTTTTTTCTTCTAGGAATTTTTTGGTCCCTAGTCTAAGATTCAAGTCTTTAAAGATTCGTGTGTTTGTATTGTGTAAATTAGTAATCAATATTTATTCTGTTGAATGTGAATGTCCGATTTTCCCAATACTATCACTTGAAGAGACAATTCTTTACCTATTAAAGGATTGTTCTTGGATTCTTTGTCTTGAATTAATTGACCATATATTCATGAGTTTATTTATGGAGTATCTATTCTATATCATTGATAAATGTGTCCTTTTAAATGCCAATATGATAGTTTGGGTTACAATAGCTTTGCAATATAGTTTGAAATAGAGTGACTAGATAAATACAAAAAATAAAAATAAAGCAATAATAGTATAAGATAATATAGAAGTGTCTTAAAATTTGAACAAATACTCCCAGATAGTTTGTTAATTCATAAGATTGGATTTATATTAAAAACAATAAAAAACTACAAATCACAACAAGTATTTATACATGGAAAGTAGGAATTATGAGTTAGGGGAAGAGGAACCAGAGAGTGAAAAATAGTTGCATATATGAAAATACTCTTCTTAAGAGCTCTAGGGAATACACCCAAGTGAATCATCAACAAAATAACAAAAAAATTAAAGTAATCCTTCAGTGAGTTTATGAGGTAATTATTCTTGTATTGACAGAGAAATTGATCAATTTAGTAGTCTGTGTATACAAAGTTACAAGGTAATCATCTCCCTATATAAAATGAAAGATATTGCTCTGTATCTCCAAACCTGGGCACTAGAGTAGGACCAGATAGAGAAAATCAGAGTAAATTCCAAGGCAGAGTTACATTTTTTAAACATATAGAACATCATCAGGGAAGTATAAATCAACAAAGAGGTGCTATCTCACACATGCTGGAAAGGGTCTCTTCAAGATGACAAGAGCCAGCATGCCCTGGTGGAGTATCAGTTAGGTCAGCTGCCTCCAAAGCAGTCGTCACGTGTATACCAAGGACCTGGATTAGCAACCTAGATCCAGGGGGAACAACCAAAGTCAACAATTAAATGAAATAAATAAAGTGCCTCTTCCTCTTTTCTCTTCCTGCCTGACTATTCACCTTCATTCCTGCCCTCACCTTTCCTTAAAAAAAAGACAAGAGCTAACAACAGTTGGCAAGGATGTGAAGAAAAAGAAAAAGTAAATCTTGTCCATTGTTAGTGGGAATATAAATCGATGCATTCATTTTGGAAATTTGTCAAAACATTCAAAATAAGTTGCCATATGACCCAGCAATCCTGCATCTGCATAAAGGAAACAAAATCACCATCTTGGAGAGACTTCTGTATATAAGAAGACATCCCAATGGCCAACAGGTACATGTAAAATATGCTGTAGAATTTCTAGCTCCAGGTATAAAAGCTTCTTTATTTTAGTAAAAAGAAGGGAATCCCATACATCTTATCACTTCTGACAGCCTGAAGGGATTTCTGCAAGTTAGTAAGTACCAGCTCACTGACCTACAGAATCCTCCAATGAGGACACAGGAGCCACAACCATACAGCCTCTGAGGAAATGCCCAGGAAACACCTAAACCAATTCATTCTCATATAGGAACAGAGAGATAAGAGGAATAATAAACAGATATTTGAGGAAAATTGGCATCATATAAAGGAAGAGCCATACTAAACAAAGAAAAAGCTAAACCATTAAAGAAAAGGGTGCATTTAAGGGGGAAAAAGGATCTTTAGACATTTTGTTTTATTTTTTAAATGTCCTTTTTAGTATATCTTTGAGGTGGCATAAAATAATCTAATTCAGCACAAAAGACAAGAAAAACTAAATCCAGAAACCAATGCTAACAATTTCTGAATGATCACACAGTTTAAATGTTCTCATAACATTGAGAAAAAGTTTAACATGGGTGCTCCAAGAAAACAGAGAAGCCACAAATAAATACTTTAATAAAAGTAGAGGATGCACTGAAGATACAGGACAAAATTAATACAACGTAAATGATGTAAATATTTTTTTGAATTTGAATGAGAGTAAAATACAGAAATGTTTATACAAACAAAAACTACAAAGCTTTTTCCAAAAAAAAAATTCTGAAATTTTACTTCCAGCAGAAAAATATCTATTCCTGCTTGAAAAGATGAGATAAAATCACTCAGTTTCATGATATATTAATCTACAGCCACAAAAATATTGTGTCTTATATCAGTTTATTTCTATCTCAGGTTTAAATCAGGATCGATGGTCCAGGCAGCAATAGAGCATGGACTTTGCTCTATTATTTCTCTGTCATCTTCTGATGGAAGAAATTGCTTTGTATCCCACCATTATAACCACATTCCAAACATCAATAAGTAATACAAATTAAAGGAGAGAACAAACTATTCCCTTTCTTAACCTATCCAAGTTAAGTACTTCCAGAACAATAAAAATTTTTTAAAGGGTGCCATATACGTTAGACCAGTATTCAGTTTATCAGAGTTTAAACCTTAGACTTGGAACCACAGCAATGAAAATGTAAAATTACTTCTGCAATAGTATAAGTCATTCCAATCCCTCTAATTCACCCACATGTACAAACCAAATTAAAGACCAATACTTAGTATCTGTAGCAGAAGACTATTGGGAGGAAAATTGACAAAGAAAGGAAAAACTGGAAACACTAACCATTTACTCCACCCCTTCTACTGCTATGGAATTCCAAAAAGGATCCTACCATCTCCTGAAAATCCTACCTCAAGGTTGCAAATACATGACTTCATTTTTTGGAACATAAAAAAAAATTAAACCAAATATAGAGAAATATCCAACAACTAGGATATAACACATCAGTTAAAACAATCCTCTTATATATTCTCACCCAGATCCTATAAGCAAAAATGGGAAAGGGAACAGATGGACCTCACTCCATATTCACATTTCAGAAAGATAAATTTAGTCTTCAAATTGTAGATGATTTCTTCATTTATTAATAAATCTATGCTTAACCGTATTTTTATAAGATATTGGTCATTACATGATTGTTTTTGTTTTGTGAAGTTAATACTTATAAATTAATATTTACAAAACATATGTATACATATACATGCAAACACACATTCAATACTTGGCTTATTTTTTCTTCACCTTAAGCAAAAATAAGAGTAAATTAAAACTACAAACATATCTTTAAAAAAATTAACTACACATACTCACACATAAAATCCCTTTCACAAAATTAGAAATGACAATATATTATCCCAAGAATCTATTATAGTGCATCCTATTTTGTGTTTCAAATACATAAGTAGCATTCATTTGAAACAAAAGGAGTTTTCTCACATTGCAGCTGTTCAAACTACCTTGAGAGGGATCTATTACTACACATGATCCCAGGGACCTGGAACAGACAGCACGAACCAAAGGGCTTGAACACTTGGAAACTATAACAAGCAAAGGTTGAAGCTTCCCACTCCTGCTCCAGAACATGCTGCACCATCAGTCACTGGGTGAAGGGAAAAAAGACAGCATATCCAAAGTTCTCATCTATTTCTCTTATCCCCAAGTTCTTCCGAAACTAGTAGAGAAATGTTGGGATCAGGGGCAAAAGAAAATGTAGTTATATTATTTAAAAATCTAGATATTTAGTTATATCATAATCAGCAAGGGAGCCAAGTGCCCATGGTGTTCTTTGCAATGAGAGATTAATAGGACTAGAAAATAGCAGTACCAGTGTCCATAAAATAGCCTCTAACCATATATCCTAGACCAG